>WNWK01024179.1:0-30082 GCA_009830355.1 Cherax destructor | reverse complement strand
GCCATTGAACCTGAGGTTGTAATATAAGCTCATTCCTTTCTAGGTGTTCCACCACTCTTCTCCTGACTATCTTCTCCATGACCTTGCATACTATACATGTCAGTGACACTGGTCTGTAGTTTAGTGCTACATTTCTGTCTCCTTTTTTAAAAATTGAACTACATTTGCTGTCTTCCATACCTCAGGTAGTTGCCCTGTTTCGATAGACGTGTTGAAGATTGTTGTTAGGCGTACACATAGCTCCTCTGCTCCCTCTCTCAGGACCCATGGAGAAATGTTATCCGGCCCCATCGCCTTTGAGGTATCTAGCTCGCTTAGTAGTCTCTTCACTTCCTCCTCAGTTGTGTGTATTGTGCCCAGCACCTGATAGTGTACCCTACCTCTCCTCCTTTCTGGAGGCCTTCTTTTTCCTCTGTGAACACCTCTTTGAATCTCATGTTGAGCTCCTCACACACTTCGTGATCATTTCGTGTGACCTCCCCTCCTTCCTTCCTCAGCCTGATCACCTGGTCCTTGACTGTTGTTCTCCTCTTGATGTGGCTGTACAACAGCTTTGGGTCAGATTTGGCTTTCGCTGCTATGTCATTTTCGTATTGTCTTTGGGCTTCCTTCTTACCTGTGCATATTCATTTCTGGCTCTACGACTGCTCTCCTTATTCTCCTGGGTCCTTTGCCTTCTATACTTCTTCCATTCCTTGGCACACTTGGTTTTGGCTTCCCTGCACCTTTGGGTGAACCATGGGCTCATCCTGGCTTTTTCGCTTTTCCTGTTACCCTTGGGTATAAACCTCTCCTCAGCTTCCTTGCAAATTGTTGTCATATATTCCATCATCTCGTTTACCGACTTCCCTGCCAGCTCTTGTCCCACTGAACTCCGTGCAGGAAGTTCTTCATGCCCACGTAGTCACCTTTCTTGTAGTTTGGCTTCATTTGTGCAGCCCTTCCTGCTTCCTCCTCCACTTGTAACTCTACTATGTAGTCGAAGCTTAGAACCATATGATCACTGGCCAAAGGTGGCTTTCATGTGTGATGTCCTCAATATCTACGCTACTCAGGGTGAATACTAGGTCCAGTCTCGCTGGTTCGTCCTCCCCTCTCTCTCTCTGGTAGTGTCCTTACATGTTGGTACATGAGATTTTCCAGTACCACCTCCATCATTTTAGCCCTCCATGTTTCTTGGCCCCCCATGTGGTTCTAAGTTCTCCCAATCGATTTCCTTATGGTTGAAGTCACCCATGATCAGTAGCTTCGCCCTGCTCCCATGAGCCCTTCTGGCCAATTCGGCCAGTGTGCCAACCATCGCTCTATTACTCTCATCATACTCTTGCCTTGGCCTCCTGCTGTTCTGTGTGTGTGTGTGTGTGTGTGTTAGTTACCATTTTGACCTAGGCACATGTCGATTAGACACTAGGCCTGTTGTATGTGTGTGTGTGTGCAAGGAAACACTTCTGTATGTGTGTGTATGTGTGTTGTGTGTGTGTGTGTGTGTTTGTGTGCGCGTTTGTTATTCTGTGGTGTCTTTGGTAGCAGGGATGATTAGAGTGTACATTGATTTGCTTTCCTTTTTATTTTATTTTTGTTTCCAAATATATTATCGCTTTAGTTTCTCCCAGCAGTGTTGTCTGGGTAACTGTTTTTCTATGTCTACATTTTGAGAATCGGAGATTTTCATTTCTCTGAGATTCTGGAAAAACTAAACACAAATGTAGTAGAATGCGATCTTTTATTGACAACGTTTCGCCCACACAGTGGGCTTTATCAAGTCACGAAACATCGTGTCGGTATTTTATACCTTTTAGCTCTGAGACTGCAGTACAAGTTTTAATCAGGTTTTACTAATAGCTACTATGTAATTTCACAATTGTTTTTCGACATACTTCCTGATTTTAAGATACAGATCCCATTTTTAGTTCTGTACTTTACCGTCCCTGATTGATGTGTAACACCTGGACATCATGTGTCATTGATGTGTAACACCTGGGCATCATGTGTCTTTTTTAATCAACTTAGTTACATTGTATACGTATTAGTCCATCTCTCTTCTTTTGCCTTTTTGTATGCTCTCTTAGTCTTTGTTTTTCTTTTGGCTTTCACATATTGTTTATTTAACCAAGAGTTATGTAGTTGCTTCTCTTTCCTTTCTTCATATATTGTCGCGAATCTTTCAGCGGCTTTTGTGCATAATATTTTTATTTGCAACAGGAGCACTGCTACTTTCCCAGATGAAGGGACGGAAGAAGAGCAACGATGATAGGCAAGTAACATTTATTACTGGCATGGCGACGTGTGGCGACATATGATTCTGTAATAGAAAATCACAAATATTTCCAACGAAAGTCTAATCCTGCAGTCTATCAGCATTTTATTAATAATAAAGTTTTATTATTATTATTATTATTAATTATTATTATTATTATTATTATTATTATTATTATCATCATCATCATCATCATTATTATACAAGTATTTTTTCATTATTATCATTAACCTCTGAACTGTTTATTAAGTATTTTAACATTTTTATCTCGTTATGCAGTAGATAAAATAAAAATCACAGCAGAGTCTCATTAGCTGCAGAGTAATTTTATTAGATACATAGAACTAAGAAATTTGATCTTCATTAATCCTGGAAAAAAATTATAATTCCATTAGCGACTGAAATTTGTTAAACAAATTAAAAACTTTCTGACTAATTTATAAAATTGTATTAGTATTCTATGCTGGCATGTCTTGCCTTACTGCAGGTCCCCTGTGCACTCGTTGTACCTGCAGGAGGGTGGAATCGCCAGGGTCAAACAGCGCTTGGAAAAATAGGCTGTAAAAGAGGTATGGTACAAGAAGGAGAGTGGCCCCATGTTAACAGTGAGTAATATACACCAGGGTTGGAAATGACACAATCCTTTCGAACGTCCAGATTGTCTTTCACCACAAATGGTCTGACACGGCCAATCATAACACAACGGCAACAAGAGCTATTTGTGTACGAGTCGGTGGCACTGAATGTCTGCAAACTCACCTCCAGTTTACACCTTACCAGTGTCGTTTTTTTTTTTTTTGTGAAATTCCACCAGTTTTGTTGGAAGGTCAGCTTTAGCTGCTCACTAGTTTATATATTATATCTAAACATTGGGGTGTTGAAGCATAACGAACGTTAGTCAGTGGTACATTGGAACATAAGCGTTGGTAATAGCGCACAAGATATGGTGAGTACTTTAAATTTCGGCCTCTTACTGAGTCTATACTGAGCAAACTCATTTACACTATATACCTTAAGTTCAATTTTATTGTCTCAGTTTGGGTTCGTTTATATAAAGTCACCCGCTACTAAAGTCTTATTTTCGAGCCCAACTGGGGTGCAGACATGCGTATTGACGAGCAGATTTCACCGAACGACTTATTAATATTTCTGCTGAACACGGCTCTATTGAGAGCGTCTCAGTGTACCGTTTCGTTGATCGCGATTTTGCTGTTGACATCTCCAAGAAAAACTACTATTTCCTTAGGTAGATTAAAGCTTTCTCTGCTATCTAAGACCAAATAAAATAACTGTATTAAACACAAAGTCTTAATGTCGGAGAGTCGAAGGTCCAGAGTAGAGGACAGTTTGTTACTAATTTACAAAGGGAATGTGAAAAATAAGATGACGTAGAAGCACCAGTACACGAGGGAACATACGACCCTCACGTGTACTATGTTTATGTGAATCTATGTTTCTCAAACACTTTGTATTTTTGAGGTGAAAAGAGTCCCAGGACGGAAAGTTTTTCATAATAGAAGTGTTTGCTTACGTGTCTTTGTTTCATCAATACAGGTAAAAAATATTCTTAAATATATATGCTTTACCTTTATTTAGAACACCACTTATTAGGTCTGTCACACGTCCAAACAATTAAATAATAAATCAGTCGAAAGAATGCCTCATATTTCATTTAAAAAATCAAGTAAAAACTAATTATAATAAAAGACAATGCATCACCTGAACACATTTATATTTTCGTTTCGACTGACAAGAAAAATTCTCTGCTGAAAACTGAAACATAATTGTAAGATAAAAATTAAGAGAGGTTGAACTACGGTTCATTGTTCCCTGAAGCAGCCTTGGTAAACAGTGGGGTGTTGCGGGGTGAGAGGTGTCACTATATTAGAAAGGTGAGTAGCCTTCTCATCGGATGAGAAAACAAATATTTTACCAGGGACGGTCTAGTTTGTTCCAAAATTATTTCAAACTCCTACTGTATGTTCTGACCTCTCAAGCGATTTTTATATCAATGCACCACGCAGAAACAAGCGGGTGTATACAGAGAAAGATCGCAGTCAGCAGGACTCGATACTGCTATTGGGGACGGTCAAGATTCTCAGGCGGCGCTCATATGCACTCAGCCACGAATGCCACATAAGGTGGCTTGTGAACCAGGCTTCCCAGCTTATGTGGCATTCGTGGCTGAGTGCATATGAGCGCTGCCTGGGAATCTTGATCGTCCCCAATAGCAGTATCGAGTCCTGCTGACCGCAATCTTGCTCTGTATATACCCGCTTGTTTCTGCGGGGTGCATTGATATAAAAATCGCTTGAGAGGTCAGAACATACAGGAGGAGACTGAAATAGTTTGAATCCATGCTTGAGGCTCACTGACGTGCCCGGGCTGGGAAAGAAACATGGCTTGTGAACCAGGCTGCCCAGCTTATGTGGCATTTGTGGCTGAGTGGGAATGGGAATCTTGACCGTCTCCAGTAGCAGTATCGAGTCCTGCTGACTGTGATCTCTCTCTCTCTCTGTATATATATATTTAAACATTATTGCAAATTAAAATTACCATTATGTTTTATACAAGTTGTGTCAATCTGATGGGGCGGCACCTCAAGCCACACGACTATTGGGAATTGGAATAACATTAGCTAATTTCCACTCGAATTGAACACTTCGTCTTCTATTGGAGAGGAGGAAGAAGAAGAAGAACAGTAAGCGAAGTGTGAGTAAATAAGTGAATGTTAGTGAATGAGTGTATGTGAATGCGAATGAGAATGCAAGGCCGAAGAAAGAAAAATAATTGACTGTAATAATAAAACAAACGAGTGATCAAAAGGTAAAAGAAATGGGCTGTCACTTACGAATAAGAATATAAAACATCATTATAGAGCGATTACATTACAGTAAAAAAAAAAAAAAAAAATTACTTTGAGTTAAATTATTTTACGTGAAAAAATATTAAAAGAAAGTGAAATACATTTTGTTTGAAGCGAGTATACTGGAAGTGTAAAGTGCCATATAGCAGAGTAGTTGCTACTGGGCGTCGCATGAATGCAGTAAGAGTGGCGATAATGTTATATGGAGCGAGGAGGACACATTACACACGCGATGGGGCGATGATACGACGCGCGGAGAGCATAAAATACCAGGTATATGTGAATATTATGGGAAGTAGAAGGTGAGAGACGCAGCTGCACTTGCTGCTGAAAACGGATAGCTTTATGTGTCCCTAGCATGAACACAGAGACTATTAATATTACTTAGAGCATCGTCGCACGTACGTATAACAGGCTGTTCTTGATGCCTCTCACTACACAGGCCTGCAACAGGCTGTTCTTGATACCTCTCATATAAAACATCGTTGCAAAGGCCTGTGACAGGCTGTTCTTGATGCCTCTCACTTAAACATCGTTGCACAGGCCTGCGACAGGCTTTTCTTGATGTCTCGGACTTAAAACATTGCTACGCAGGCCTGCGACACGCCTGCGTAACAATGATGCCTCGTACTTAAAACATAGTAGCACAGGCCTGCGACTGGCTGTTCTTGATGTCTCGAACTTAAAACATCGTTGCACAGCCCCGTGACAGGCTGTTCTTGATGCCTCGGACTTAAAACATAGTTGCAAAGGCCTGCGACAGGCTGTTCTTGATGCCTCGGACTTAAAACATAGTTGCACAGGCCTGCAACAGGCTATTCTTAAATTCTCTTACAATATAGAGCCAAGTACCTGCGACAAGCCATTCTTGAACGTCCAAATCATCGTACAAGGCTGTTCTTGATGTCTCATTCCTGGGACATCGTTACATAGACGTACAAAGGACTATTACTTATGCTTGTGGTTTGATTTTATGGCAGTATTGCAACCTGTTATCAAAAAATTACAGAAGAGAGTTACATCTGTTATTTAGCGTAGAATTAATTTGAACAGAGAGAAGCCTTATTAACAGAAATATATAATTTTTTTGTGTGTGTGCTGTTTAGGCACCTAACTGTGTTTGCAGGGGTCGATTCAAAGCTCCGGGCCTCGTCTTTTCATTCTTATCGACTTGGTTTATTGATCCTGGCATCCGGATCCCCAGTCATACTTGCTCGTGCAGCTGTGTAAGTGTTTACTTCCCATCCACTGAATATTTTGTATGGCATGATCATGTCCCACCTGGTTCTCTTTTTTTCCTAATATTGGTGTGTGAGTTTCGCAAGTCTCTCTTCATTTTTCACACATTGTGTTTGTATTTGTATGTATGCGCGCGCGCGTGTGTGTGTGTGTGTGTGTGTGTGTGTGAGTGTGAATATATATTCAAACACATGCTGCATGGGTTCGAATCCTTGGCTAGTCGCAGTGTTGTTATTGATCAATACCACTTATTCGTGGTCACAATACTATAAAATATTGCTCGCTGAGGCTAGTACACCAAACGAGGAGGAGAATGAAATTAGCTCAGAGGAACCCACACCACCATATGTCCTCGGACCATGTGTGCGTCGTCAGAAGCAATGTAAGTTTTCAGTCCTTGAAACTGTAGCTGTGAAGATTATTTTTCACGTTTCCTGTTGTGGAAAGAATACAAAAGCACACAACTTTATGTTTCTTTGTTTTTTTTTCGTAAAAAAAGTACAATTAAATGATGCTACAACCTTTCATTACTTCCTATCAGTCAGCGTAATTTTCATGCTATGAACTGGTTGTTTTCCTCGTAAAATTTAAAGCACTACTAGATTATTTGTACATTTTAAAATAATGTTAATTAACAATTAATGCAGGACACCAGGAAAAAGCTAGATCTGGCAGTTAAATTTTTATGTAACCAAATAAAGTGAATTCTCAAATATATGTTACGTGACCACTTTCCAAATGCGAGTTATGAGAAGAATGACAGAGTAACAGTGAGTGATACTGAGTTGGCCGCCATTCATGATATATAACCTCTGATATTCATATCTAATTTTTTTTCGAGAACATAAGGGTATTACACAAGCAGTAGCCTAACTTAATTAATGGATGATAGTTTCAAGTATAAGTAATATTATACGAACAGCCGTAATGTTAGACAAAGTTTAATAGTCTATATGTTATTGTCAACCTAAATTATCCTAGCATAAGAGAACGACTAATCCTCACCTCACAACTGACTTCTCTTTGCATCTGACCTCTCCTAACTCCTGACCTCTTCTTGCACATGACCTCACCTCGCTTCTGAATATATAATCTGCTTTCCCCATGTATGTTGTTAAAGACACATGAGCAAACAATTAGGACACTTTACTATGAAAATGTTTCGGTCCTAGAATTGTCAACTCCATATATATGGCTTGAGAAAATAGAGATTTATAGGGGAATGGTACCTGTGAGGCAAACTGAAGTCTGGTGAGTTATGAGATCACCAAATGGAGTCATTTGAGTAGTTTTAAAATACGTTGTCTGCTGGGCCAGCAGCCCTACTACAGCGCTGCTTCAATCTCACGTTCTTCTGATAGCTGTGTATAGAGGTGGACGGGAAAACCTGTGCTCGAGAATTATGTGCGCCAGTGTTGCTTTCTGTTTTACCGTGTTTTTTACTTCAGTCACGGATGCTTCTAAACACTAGCGTCTCCTTCAATCTGGTATTATATACCCGGTTTTCATCATTCCCCGGGTATATTCTATTGACATGAAACCGCTTTTTGAACAGGAGAAACGTTGTTTAAATAAAGAGAGAGAAGAGAAATAAGGGGAAAGGGGAATGAACATTCCTGGGATTCTGTCTCCTCTTTTCCCCAGCGCTGCAGACTTGGATACTGGGCCGTGTTGTCATCACCTCTCTCGTCCTGGGTTAAATATTCCAGCGCCGAGGCAGTCACGCGTGGGTGTCACACGGATGCTGCTGAGGTCATGCTTCTCAACCCAGAAAGCGTTGAAGCCTTCCCCTTGAGGTGGTGAGGCCTACTCCGTGAGGTGCTCAAGCCTCTCCCTTGAGGTGATGAAGCCTATACCGTGAGGTGGTGAAGCCTACACAGTGAGGTGCTCAAGCCTTCCCCTTGACGTGGTGAAGCATTTCCCATGGAGTAATGAATCCTTTTCCCCCCTCAGTTGGTAAAGCTTGCACCTTGTGGTAGTGAAACCTTCCTCTTGAGGCCTGTGTGTAGAAAGTTAGTGAAGTATTTAACGAGAGGTTCTGAAACCTGCCCCAGGAAGTGACGTTCTGCTTCCTACCGCTCCCTCCCCCTCCTCACGAGATGTAACTACTGATTTGGTTTTAATGCTGGCGAAGGAAGTGTTATCAAGGTGTTGACGCTAGCGTGAGGTTGATACTGGCGAGGTGTTGATGCTGGCGAGGTGTTGATGCTGGTAAGAGCCAGAGTTTACCAGTTGTGGGTAAAGATCATGTAATAATCACCAATGAGTTAGCGCCAGCATCCGGATCAGATCTGGAAGATTCAGCCCCCACCCCCACAGGGATTCTAACCCCCTCAAAAGTGCTGTGGGCGACGGAGAGTGATACACGAAGGTAGTCCTTGTATGCGTCCTCGCCAGCGTCCGTGTTGAACCTGACCTCCACTCAAATAGTCATCAGCGGTGGCCTGTTCCTGGTATCACTGGCTAGTCTCCATGATCCTGCTTACCTGTTATATACGCCGTAAATAGCTGCCAAGATATTGTGAAAATATACAGTTAGGTGATATTTTCAATGAGAATAATTTGGGATAAAATTTACCCCATATATTCCTTTTACAATGCTATCCTTGTGTTTATTTGTGACAGCTGATTTGTTAATTATTCTTTTATATCTGAATGCTGTATTACCGTCCACTCTTTTTTACTACTATTTTATTTATTTCAGCTTTTCTTTATAAAATAGCGATAAACGCTTATTTACGTCGTTAGATTTATGAGTATGAGCTACATACAAAATGTTGATGGCAAAATGAACTTGCAGTGGAACACTGGAGTTCAGCAGCAGGCGGTGGAACACTGGAGCTCAGCACCAGGTGGTGGAACACTGGAGCTCAGCACCAGGCAGTGGAACACTGGAGCTCAGCAAAATGCGCTGGAACATTGGAGCTCAGCACCAGGCGGTGGAACACTGGAGCTCAGCAACAGGCGGTGGAACACTGGAGCTCAGCACCAGGCGGTGGAACACTGGAGCTCAGCACCAGGCGGTGGAACACTGGAGCTCAGCACCAGGCAGTGGAACACTGGAGCTCAGCACCATGCGCTGGAACATTGGAGCTCAGCACCAGGCGGTGGAACACTGGAGCTCAGCAACAGGCGGTGGAACACTGGAGCTCAGCACCAGGCGGTGGAACACTGGAGCTCAGCACCAGTCGTGGAACACTTCTTGCCTGGCGGTGGTCGTCACCTCGGCCCAGCTCTCTGCACGTCGTTGCCTCGCGGAGAAAAAAAAAGAAACAATCCGTTGCAGTCTTCCTCGGAAGCGCTTCTTCGCCCCTATTGATTTTCACTTTCGTTCACCTTTCTCACAGATGACGTTGACTACTGTGGCTGTGACGGTCTTCTTGGGGGAAGGAAGAGAAGGGGGCGAAGGGGCAAGAGAACTACGACGAATACGACAATGATGTCGAGATGAAAGACGGATAAATTATATGAGAAACGAAATAAGAGAGGAAGAAACTGTTTCAGTTGCGACAGGCTTAATGGATTTTAGAAATCTGTCGTTGAAGACACTTGATTATATTTATATTTTATCTTTAGTCTCAGAAACTAATGTTATGGTTAAAAGTTTAGCTACTTTAGTAATGGTCTTGTGCCGCCCAGGTAAAGTAAAACAATTTTTTTCTATGTTGAAAAGCTAGGAAATATGGCCTGTTGCCGTACAGGCTCGAATCCGTAACAATATGTCAAAAAAATGTCCCTCTTATATTTGCTTATATTTTCAATACTTTTTGCTAACCGTATACTTAGCCCTTCATATTTTCTAACTGGTTTTACACATATTTAGCTAAGTGTGACATCATTCAACTAAGAGTGAGAAAACCTATCACCATTACCAGGCTCTCGTTTAAGGAGATGGAAGCAGACCTTAAAATAACAAGTCGCTTCCTGCTGGCACCAACACCCTGGATTCTGCTGCGAGTGAAGTTAATCTGTTGAGTGGTGGAGAGGCTGCCAGTGTGAGGCTTGTGTGGGACACGGTACAGCAGTCTCACAAGAGTCTTACTCGATCACTGATCTAAGCTTAAATAGATAATTAAAAAAATCGAATTAGGTTGGGAATTAAGTAGAAGGGTATAATTATGTTTGATTAATTAATGGGGTTAACAAAGCTTATTCCTTGGGTAGCATTGGAAACGGACTGGACAAATATTTTTGTTAGTGGGTTTGGGTTTGAGAAAGACGTGCCTAGTATGGGCCAATAGGCCTGCTATAGTGTTCCTCCTTTCTTATGTTAAATCCATCGACTACACGAAAGTCATGAAGCCTGTGCATCACCACCTCTCAAGGATACTTTCATGCATAAAACAGAGATTAAAGCAAACTGGCATCATATACACACTGGGAGATATACAGTTCACTTCTCAGTGCACACTTAGATAAGAATGTCTTTCGCTTAGCATACAGGGGAGAGCATCCAAAATTCTTTTCACCAAATTATGTGTCTTCAATACGCTTGATGATCGATGCTAACCGCCGCGTCGGGGCAAGGTGGTCAGTGATCACCAGGACACACCACAGTGCCAGGTTAAAAATGATTCTGGAAAAATGACTGTATTGTAGGAGAGATAACTCTTTAGCGTAAGAGACACAACTCAGTAGTGTAGAAGAGATAACTGAGTAGTAGTATATGTAAATCATGAATGATTGCCACAAGGAAACTTAAATTATACAAAATTAATCAGAAAAATAAAACACTATAAGCTCTGCCAAAAACTGCAAAATGGTTTTGCCTGTTGTTTTTCCTGTATACAGTTCCGAGGACTACTTATTACCTTTACAGCTTGGTCCCAGATCATTCCCACGGGTGACGGCCTGATCAATCAGGTTGCTGGAGTTGGCCACATGAAATCCAACATCACAGCCTAGCTTATCAGAAATTGCATCGAGGAATTCATCAAGTTTACTCTCGAAAAATAACAACTGGAATTTAATCCCAGCAAATGTAAATTTATAAAAGTAGTCGAGGGAACAAGAAAGCCAAATAAAAGTATCGTTTGGGAGAGAACAACTCAAAGAAACCGAAAGATCTAGGAGTTAACAGTACGTCAAGGATATCAGTTAAGCTCACGAAAGTGAGACATATTTTGGAACGTAAATAAGGATTGTCATATATTTTCATTTTTACCAGTCATGAATACAGGGCACTGGTGTGGAGCCCACAATCAGAAAATAACACGAAGAAAACAAGAATGTTATGAAGGTTCGCATCAAGATTGCTACTGAAGCCGAGAAGTCACAATGCTGGGAGGATGGGCAAAGTTTGGAAAAATGACCACGACAAAAAAAAATACTTGAAGATATGGAGCAACACACACACACACACACACACACACACACACACACATAATGAGGAATCGTTCAGGACCCTGTACACTGTGTACGTTAGGCCCATATTGGAGTATGCAGCACCAGTTTGGAACCCACATCTAGCCAAGCACGTAAAGAAGCTAGAGAAAGTGCAAAGGTTTGCAACAAGACTAGTCCCGGAGCTAAGGGGTATGTCCTACGAGGAGAGGTTAAGGGAAATCGACCTGACGACACTGGAGGACAGGAGAGATAGGGGAAACATGATAACGATATATAAAATACTGAGAGGAATTGACAAGGTGGACAGAGCCAGAATGTTCCAGAGATGGAACACTACAATAAGGGGTCACGATTGGAAGATGAAGACTCAGATGAATCACAGGGATGTTAAGAAGTATTTCTTCAGTCACAGAGTAGTCAGGAAGTGGAATAGTTTGGGAAGCGATGTAGTGGAGGCAGGATCCATTTATAGCTTTAAGAAGAGGTATGATAAAGCTCATGGCGCAGGGAGAGTGACCCAGTAGTGGCCAGTGAAGAGGAGGGGCCAGGAGCTATGACTCGACCCCTGCAACCACAACGAGGTGAGTACAACTAGGTGAGTACACACACACACACACACACGCACACATAAACATACACACACACACAAACACACACACACAGTCACATACACGCACGAATATACAACAGGCACACATACACACATACATACTTACATACATACATACATACATGCATACATACATACATACATACATACATACACACACACACATACACACACACACACACACACACACACACACACACAGCTGGGTAGACAGGACGGGGTGTGCCACCAACAAGGGATGTATCAAGTGCTAGAGGGCATACACACAACTGAGGAGGAGGTGAAGCAGTTACTCAGTGACCTTGATACCTCAAAGGCGATGGGTCCGGACAATATCTCCCCGTGGGTTCTTCGGGAAGGAGCTGAGGTACTGAGTGTGCCACTTACCATAATATTCAACACATCCCTTGAAAATGGGCAGATACCTGAGGTATGGAAGAATTCCAACGTAGTCCCCATCTTTAAAAAAGGAGACAGAAAAGAGGCACTAAACTATAGACCGGTGTCACTTACATGTATAGTGTGCAAAGTCCTGGAGAAAATCATCAGGAAAAGAATGGTGCAGCACCTCGAGCTGAACAGGATAATACACACCAGACAGCACGGATTCCGGGAAGGCAAATCCTGTGTAACAAACCTCCTAGAGTTCTATGATAAAGTAACAGAGGTAAGGCAAGAGAGAGAAGGGTGGGTTGATTGCATTTTCCTGGACTGCAGAAAGGCCTTTGACACAGTTCCTCACATGAGATTAGTAAAGAAGTTGGAAGAACAAGCATGTATAACAGGAAGGGCACTGGAATGGATCAGGGAATACCTCACAGGGAGGCAACAACGGGTCATGGTGCGAGATGAGGTATCACAGTGGGCGCCTGTGACGAGCGGCGTACCGCAGGGGTCAGTCCTAAGACTAGTGTTATTCTTGGTATATGTAAACGACATGACGAATGGGATAGACTCAGAAGTGTCTCTGTTCGCAGATGATGTGAAATTAATAAGGAGAATCACATCGGAAGATGACCAATCAGGACTTCAAACAGACCTGGACAAGCTTGACATCTGGTCTAGCAACTGGCTTCTCGAATTCAATCCCACCAAATGCAAAGTCATGAAGATCGGAGAAGGGCAAAGAAGACCGCTGACAGAGTACAGGCTATGCGGACAAAGGCTTCAAACCTCGGCAAAGGAGAAAGACCTTGGGGTGAGTATAACGCCAAGCACGTCTCCGGAGGCACACATCAACCAGATAACGGCGGCAGCATATGGGCGACTGGCAAACCTAAGATTAGCGTTCCGTTACCTTAACAAGGAATCGTTCAAGACACTGTACACCGTGTACGTCAGGCCCATACTAGAATATGCAGCACCAGTCTTGAACCCACACCTGGTTGAGGGAAATAGGACTAACAACACTGGAGGAAAGAAGGGTCAGAGGAGACATAATAACGACATACAAAATACTGCGGGGAATCGACAAGGTAGACAGTGACAGGATGTTCCAGAGAGGGGACACAGAAAGAAGGGGACACAACTGGAAGCTGAAGACTCAGATGAGTAAAAGGGATGTTAGGAAGCATTTCTTCAGCCACAGAGTAGTCAGGAAGTGGAATAGTCTAGAGAAAGATATAGTGGAGGCAGGAACCATACATAGTTTTAAGACGAGGTATGATAAAGCACATGGAGCAGGGAGAGCAGAGACCCAGTAGCGGACAGCGAAGAGGCGGGGCCAGGAGCTGAGTCTCGACCCCTGCAACCACAATTAGGTGAGTACAATTAGGTGAGTACACACACACATACACACACATGTTCGCGTGTTCAACAACAATTATAAATCTGTGGCTAACATTTTACACAATGCGAAAATTATAACATAAACTGCACGAGAAATTCGAAATTCAAGTAAAGCTGATTAAATTTTCATTATTCATTCGCCCGTCTTTTATTTTGTGTACCGGTAGAGGTAAACAGAGCCACTCTCTGATTATACAAAATTATGTAAATTTGGGTTTAATATCAAGTGCAGCTGTAACTCTGAAAGTGAAGTACAGCGAAATAAAGACAAAAATGCAGCCTTATCTTGAAGCTGCGAGTGACAGCCTGCGACTCTCTGCATTCAAACCATTTTTCCACTCCTCGCCTGCAGCCTTATTGCAGATATTTGGCGATGTTTACGATATCTGAATATATTTTGTGATGTTTAGGATATTTGAATATAGTTGACGATGTTTAGGATATATGAATGTATTTTGCGATGTTTAGAATATTTGAATATATTTTTGGCGATATTTAGGATATGTGAATACATTTTGCGATGTTTAGGATATTTGAATATACTTTGCGATGTTTAGGATATATGAATATACTTTGCGATGTTTAGGATATTTGAATATAGTCATGCGTCGCTTAACGACGGGAATATGTTCTGAGAAATGCATCGTTAGGTGATTTCTTAGTTGTGCGAACGTCATTGTGCATAAACATACCTAGATGATATAGCCTACTACAGACCTAGGCTATATGGTATAGCTTATTGCTACTAGGCTACAAACCTTAATGGCCATGATGAACAAAACAACACGAGATTAAATTAAGCACAAGGGAAAAAGAGACACGGTAAACACGTAAGACAGCATACTATATTACAGTAAAGTTTTTTATATAAGTACAAAGAGTACACTCTCGAATAACGATAAAAAGTACAGTATAGTAAATACATAAACCAAACCAGTAACACAGTAATGCGATAAGCTACGATGGCTACGACGTTACTAGGCAACAGGAATTTTTCAGCTCCATTTATAATCTTATGGGGCCATCGTCGCAAATGAGGTCTGTCGTTACAGAAACGTCGTTATGCGGAGCATGTCTGTATATTTTGCGATGTTTAAAATATCTGAATATATTTTGCAATGATTAAGATATCTGATTATATTTTAGGATGTTTAGGACATTGAATATATTTTAGTTTGCATGGATTAGATTTTAGATTTTACCGCCGAAGCAGCTAGTTTATTGTGTACCCCGTATCCATCCTGTGGAGGATAGCGCAAGAGCATAGGGATACACAAAAGGCCTAGGAACTAGGTATCAAAAGGGTTTACAGGAGTACATCTAGATATAGATTTACAGTTCACTTAACTGTTACAAGCAAATTTAGGAAATTAAGCAAATTTAGGAAATTAAGCAAATTTAGGAAATTAAGCAAATTTAGGAAATATGCTTAATTTGTTTGGTATCTTGACATATCACTATCATATCATACTATCTCTATATTCCTCATTAAGTGGACAATTAAGCTCATAGTTTTCAAGATAGTGACCACAGGGCCGGCCACACTGTACGTATTTGGTTTGATCCTCGTTTGTGTGTCTAGCAAACTGCCAGAAGTATTTGTAATCAAGCCTAATCCTGGCCACTACAACATCAGTCAATCTTTTCACATTGAAAGTTGCTCCATTAACATACATATCTACGTTCGTGGTATCATGGTGGGTTCTAGATCTACTCAGGCTTCTAACTGCATTCCTAAAACATTCTGTTTCATTATTTACTTCTCTCCTAATATTATTCCCAATGTTAGGCACAGACACACCAAAGTTATATTCTACATTTTCCTTTAGGGTATACATTTCTTGGTTAACGTATCAACTTTATCATGATGGAGCAATCCATTGTGTGATGGAATCCATAACAATTGTACATTAATTCATTTTTTTTCCGTTTTTTTAGTATCTGTTCCTGGCTTCTTCAATGAGCGTGTTGCACTTGCAATTTCAGACATTGGCAAAATACGGATTATCGATATATTTAAATAATTGACATATTCAAGAAATATTGACAATTACCATGAATGATATATTTGAGGTATTTTGCAATATTGTTGATTTTTTTTATAATTTATGAGATATTGTTCTCGGGGTAAATAAATCATTACTTCTGCTGTGTATTGTATCGCATTGTACCGTATTATATTGCATTGTTTTGTATTGTATCGGAGTGTATTGTATTATACTGTACTGTAGAGTGTTGCTTTGCAATGCATTGTATATTTCTGGTCTTGAGGTAGCTCGCCTTACATGTTATAATAGTGGTTCCCAAACTTTTTTCTCTGGCCACACCGATTTTTTTTATTGATAAGAAATACATTATTATTTTTTAGCAGTGCTTGATTCATAACATAGAACACAACTACTTTATAATATGATCAAGGGACATCCAGAAAGTATAAAACAATGCAGCTGCAGATTCATTAAAAAATATATACTTATAGACGTGCCTCATACGTATGTAACCTTTGGAAAAGAATATCTATCCATGATCTGCAAATAAAAAAATATTTTAATTGTAATATTAAAGCAATTGGGAAGTAAATGTCACATAACGACCATTACAAGTAAAGGATACAACTGAAGCATACAATGCAAGGTAACTCGCTAAGCTGCCGTTACACTCACGAAATTTAAGTAATGAAAAGAGATAACCGATTATGTTAGCGGTGCTCTAATGCAAAGAGAGAGAGAGAGAGAGAGAGAGAGAGAGAGAAGAGAGAGAGAGAGAGAGAGAGAGAGAGAGAGAGAGAGAGAGAGAGAGAGAGAGAGAGAGAGAGAGAGAGAGAGAGAGAGAGAGAGAGAGAGAGATCACTTTATTTGCTTCTTTGAGGCCCGTCCTCAATACTGCACTTAACACAAAGAGAGATGGCATGATATCTGGAAACTTCTAAGGGTTTCTATACACGAATGTTTAAGTGTTCGTACGTTGGACTACGTGCGGCCAGCAGTAACAGCATGGTTGATCAGGCCCTGATCCACCGGGAGGCCTGGTCGTGGACCAGGCCGCGGGGGCGTTGATCCCCGGAATACCCTCCAGGTAGACTCCAGGTAGGTAGAATCTTCCCGCCACACTTGCCATCCTCTCGCTCACCAGTGTGGTGCGTCGTACCCTTTGTGAACCACCGTGTTCTAGTGAAGCGGACCCCAGGATCGTGTAGACAGAGTATAGACCGATCCCAAGCTCGTATAGACCATGAAATGGCAATGCTGACAGGTCCCAACCTCGTGTAGACCATCACGTGGTAATGTGGTCAGGTCCCAGGCTGGGGACCTGATAAGTTCAAGGAAGCTTCATGTTTAATATGCACTATTTACTTTGCACGAATACACACACACACACACACACACACACTCACACACACACACACACACACACACACACACACACACACACACACAAACAAACAAACACACACACACACACATTAAAAGAGGAGCTGAAAACCCTGAAACAGCTTAAAGAGAAAAATGAGAGTACAGACATAACATCAGGAACTTCTACATTAGTCACAGACAAGGGGACTGTAGGGAGCAAAGAATCTATACTGTATGCAGAGGCCCTATCAGACCCACGTGGGACCAAGGCAAAGACAAGGAGCACATTAGGAACAAATGAGAGGTCTGAAGACAATTAAGGATGTAAATAAATGGTTCAGAGAACCGACAAGTTGATAAATTAGACACATATGCAACACTTGGGTATCTTTATTGAGGAAACGTTTCGCCACACAGTGGCTTCATCAGTCCATACAAAGGAGAATCGTGAAGAACAGGAGGAGTTTGAGGTAATCAGTCCATCGGCCTGATACCCAAGTGTTGCATATGTGTCTAATTTATCAACTTGTCGGTTCTCTGAACCATTCATCTACATCCTGTCTGTCTGACACAGCGACATCTTGGTATCTTAATACAGGGAATTCTTCAGTTGCCTAACCCTTGGGCACGACCTACTTCCACATTGGACAAATGTGACACTACCTACGACTGCTGCACCTCTCCTGCCTACGGTATATAAGCTTCTCCTTCGCACATATACCGTATTCTGTTCAAGATTGATGTACTGACCACATTGACTCAAGGCCGAGGGACTGATTACCTCAAACTTCTCCTGATCTTCATGATTCTCCTTTGTATGGACTGATGAAGCCACTGTGTGGCGAAACGTTTCCTCAATAAAGATACCCAAGTGTTGGATATGTGTCTAATTTATCACAATGAAGGAGCTATGCTAGATGCAGGGACTCTAACTGACACCTGAGGGGCCAGGAACAGCTGAGCAGGAGAGACAGACCACTGAGCATAGGGGCTTCAGCCAGGGAAGGGATTGAAGGAAGGAACGCTCCAATGGAAGGAACTAAAACACCTCAGAGGACGCAATGGGAGACACAGTGGGAGGCCGAAAGGGAGAGGTCAGTTTTTGTCTACGGGCTCCAGGAAGTCGAAAAGGAAACCCATGATGAAAGAAAACAGAAGGAGAAAAAAACGATTGAAGGTATCATGAAAACAATAGATGAGGGCGACATGGCCCAGGTGACAAATTTTCGGAGAATTGGGTGGTTTGCAAGGGAAAGAAAACGGCCTCTCAAAGTAATTTTCAAGGCAGAATCAGCTCAAACCATGATCATGCAGGAGAAAGCACGACTGAGGGACAAACCGGAGTACCAGAGAGTGTACCTCAATCGAGACAGAACACAAGAGGAAAGGACGATCCTGAAAGAGAGGATACAAAGACGAAAGGAGGAACGAGAGGAAATGACAAAGATGAGTAGAAGAACCCAGACCCAGGTGGAAGCACAAACACACCCTCCAGAAACATCCGCAGAAGGACTCCAACCACGACAACCCCAAGGCAACTGAACAATCTAAACCAACACTCGCATACTGTTCCCTCTGTCCCCACCCGCCACACCACAAACCCCACTCCCACCACATCCCCCCATTGGCCCCCGCCAGGGCTCCCGCTCCCCCAACCCCAACATTCTTCCAGGACCAGTTTTAGAAACGAAGTTGAAGGTTTGGTACATGAACGCGGATGGAATAACGAACAAATATGAAGAGTGGCATGAAAGAATCAATGAGAATTCCCCAGACATCATAGCAGTCACAGAAACGAAACTCACCGAGAAAATAACAGACGCAATCTTCCCACCAGGATATCAGAACCTGAGGAAAGATAGAAGGAGAAGAGGGGGAGGAGGGGTTGCACTGCTCGTAAAAACCCAATGGAGATTTGAGGAAATGGAAGGCATGGACGAGTCTGGAGAAAGGGATTACATAGTAGGTACACGTCAGTCTGGGGAACATAAGGTAGTCATTGCAGTAATGTAAAATCCACCACAGAACTGCAGGAGGCCAAGAGAGGAATATGAAGAGAGCAACAGAGCACTGATGGACACACTAGCTGATGTGGCAAGAAGAGCTCACTCGAGCAGAGCAAAGTTACTGGTTATGGGCGATTTCAATCACATGGACATCCAAGATGATGGATGTGGTACTGGAAAACCTCATGCATCAACATGTTAAGGACAGTACCAGCAAGTCTGGACCTCGTGTTCACCCTGAGCAGTTCAGACATTGAGGACATCACATATGAGAGGCCCCTTGGAGCTAGTGATCATGTGGTTCTGTGCTTTGAATACATAGTAGAGTTACAAGTGGAGAGGGTAACAAGAGCTGAATGGGAAAAGCCAAACTATAAAAGGGGGATTACACAGGTATGAGGAACGTCCTGCAGGAGATTCAGTTGGACAGAGACATGGAAGGAATACGTAACAACAAAATGCAAGGAGGCAGAGGAAAGGTTTGTTCTCAAGGGCAACATAAATAATTGAAAGACCAGAACGAGCCCTTGGTTTACCCGAAGGTGCAGGGAGGCAAAAACTAAGTGCATTTGAGAATGGAAAAAGTACAGAACACAAAAGACCAACTAAAATAAGGAGATTAGTCGACGAGCCAAAAACGAGTATGCACAGATAAGAAGCGAGGCCCAGCGACAGTACGAAAACAACTTAGCATCGAAAGTCAAGTCTGACCCAAAGTTGCTGTATAGCCAAATTAGGAGGAAGACAACAGTCGAAGACCAGGTGATCAGACTGAGGAAAGAAGGTGAGGAACTCACAAGAAACGATCAAGAGGTATGTGAGGAGCTCAACACGAGATTTAAGGAAGTATTTACAGTGGAGACAAGAAGGACTCTGGGAAGACAGAACAGAGGGGAACATCAACAAGGAATATACCAACAAGTGTTGGATGACATACACACAACTGAGGAGGAGGTGAAGAAGTTGCTAAGTGACCTTGATACCTCAAAGGCGATGGGACCGGACAACATCTCTCCGTGGGTCCTTAGAGAGGGAGCAGAGATGTTGTGTGTGCCACTAACCACGATCTTCAACACATCACTCGAAACTGGACAACTACCTGAGTTATGGAACACAGCAAATGTAGTTCCCATTTTTAAGAAAGGAAACAGAAACGAGGCCCTAAACTATAGACCAGTGTCCCTGACATGTATAGTATGCAAAGTCATGGAGAAGATTATCAGGAGGAGAGTGTTAGAGCACCTGGAACGGAACAAGATTATAAATGACAACCAGCACGGATTCAGGGAAGGCAAATCCTGTGTCACAAACCTACTGGAGTTTTAGTACAAGGTAACAAAGGTAAGACACGAGAGAGAAGGGTGGGTTGACTGCATTTTCTTGGACTGCAAGAAGGCCTTCGATACAGTTCCTCACAAGAGATTAGTGCAGAAGGTAGAGGATCAGTGCCCTTCCTGTTAGGAAGGGCACTGCAGTGGATCAGAGAATACCTGAAAGGGAGGCAACAACGAGTCATGGTACGTGATGAGGAATCACAGTGGGCGCCTGTGACGAGCGGGGTCCCACAAGGGTCAGTACTAGGACCATTGCTATTTCTGGTATATGTGAATGACATAATGGAAGGGATAGACTCAGAGGTGTCCCTGTTCGCAGATGATGTGAAGTTAATGAGGAGAATTAAATCAGATGAGGATCAGGCAGGACTACAAAGAGACCTGGACAGGCTGGACACCTGGTCCAGCAACTGGCTTCTCGAGTTTAACCCTGCTAAATGCAAAGTCATGAAGATCGGGGAAGGGCAAAGAAGACCGCAGACAGAGTATAGGCTAGGTGGCCAAGGACTGCAAACCTCACTCAAGGAGAAAGATCTTGGGGTGAGTATAACATCGAGCACGTCTCCGGAAGCACACATCATCCAGATAACTACTGCAGCATATGGGCGCCTGGCTAACCTGAGAATAGCGTTCCAATACCTTAGTAAGGAATCGTTCAAGACACTGTACACTGTGTACGTCAGGCCCATATTGGAGTATGCAGCACCAGTTTGGAACCCACACCTGGTCAAGCACGTCGAGAAATTTGAGAAAGTGCAAAGGTTTGCAACAAGGTTAGTTTCGGAGCTAAGGTTAATGTCCTATGAAGAAAGGTTAAGGAAAATCGGCGTGACGACACTGGAGGACAGGAGGGTTAGGGGAGACATGATAACGACATACAAAATACTGCGTGGAATAGATAAGGTGGATAGAGACAAGATGACTCACGAAATCGTAATGACACGATTGCAAGATGTTCCAGAGATGGGACACAGAAACAAGAGGTCACAATTGGAAGTTAAAGACTCAGACGAGTCAAAGGGATGTTAGGAAGTATTTCTTCAGTCATAGAGTTGTCAGGAAGTGGAATAGTCTAGCAAGTGATGTAGTGGAGGCAGGAACCATACATAGCTTTAAGACGAGGTATGATAAAGTTCATGGAGTAGGGTGAGAGAGGACCTAGTAGCGGTCAGTGAAGAGGCGGGGCCAAGAGCTAAGTCTTGACCCCTGCAACTACAATTAGGTGAGTACACACACACACACACTCACACACACACACACACACACACACACACACACACACACACACACACACACACACATATATATATATATATATATATATATATATATATATATATATATATGATCTTGTATTGCATATTGCTTGATATGCGATAAAAGATGCTAAACAACCACAGGAGGAGTTGAATGATAGCTCTGGGCCTTTCGTGTTGCAATCAACTCATCTTCAGGAGCTTGCAATGTTACAGAGATGAGAAGGAAGTCCAGGTAGATTCGTTCCGGGGAACGACTCTAGCTAGCATAATTGTTCTAGCTAGAGCCTTTTCCCTGAACTTGCTACTCCTTTCTGCAACATTGCACGCTCTTGAAGATGTGTTGAGTGCAAAACGAAAGGCCTAGAGCTGTTATTCAACTCTTCATCTGGTTGTTTTGCATATATATATATATATATATATATATATATATATATATATATATATATATATATATATATATATATGCAAGAGAGAGTGTGTGTGTGTGTGTGTGTGCGTGTGTGTGTGTGTTCACGTCGTTGTGTGCGTGCATGTGCGTGTATGCCTGCGTGCACGAGTCATAAGCTGGGTCGATGCTTTTTCAGTGCCTGAGGTAGAGTGCATGTCCAGCAGTGATGCATGGATCGCAGTCACCCCCTCAGTCATGTCACTGATTATTGTACACACCTCTCCCTTCAAGGAAGGGGTCCCTTGATGCTTGTGAAGGGCTCCTGTTCTAAGTAACTGGAGCTCCCTTCCCTTTGATAGTAATAAAAATAATATTAATAAAAATAATAACAACAACAATAATAATAATAATAATAATAATAATAATAATAATAATAATAATAATAATAATAATAATAATAATAATAATAATAATAATAATAATAATAATAATAATAATGTATAGACCTGGGCATTATTTTACCCCACTAGTTAAAATTCCTCAATTTTCTTTTATTCTTCTTTTCCTGCAGCATGTGTTGCGCCTGTACATCTGTTCCTTGAGCAGTTGCACACCTGTGCGTCTCTTGAGCAGTGTCACACCTGTGCACCTGCGTCTTGAAGATGAGGTGAGAATTGAACATGGCGCTGTGTCAGGAAATCTATTGATTGAGGCAGTGTTGGTTAAAGGTTAAACCCAAGCCGGGACCAGCTGTTTGTCCTCACCTAAGCTCAAGCTGTATGCTTTCACTAAGCTTAAGCTGTCTGTCCTCACTAAGCTGAAGCTGCATGTCCTCACCAAGCTTAAGTTGCTTGTCCTTACTAAGCTCAAGCTGTTTGTCCTCATTGCAAACACACACACACACACACACACACACACACTCACACACACACACACTCACAGTCACACACACACACAGGGAGAGTGATCCAGTAGCGGCCAGTGAAGAGGCGGGGCCAGGAGCTATGACTCGACCCCTGCAACCACAACTAGGTGAGTACACCTAGGTGAGTACACACACACACATACATACACACACACACACACACACACACACACACACACACACACACACACACACACACACACACACCACACACACACACACACACACACACACACACACACACACACACGCACTCAGTCACACACACACACACACACACACACACACACACACACACACACTGTCACTGACGTGTATAGTATGCAAAGTCATGGAGAAGATTATCAGGAGGAGAGTGGTGGAGCACCTAGAAAGACACAAGCTTATAAACGACAACCAGCACGGTTTCAGGGAAGGAAAATCCTGTGTCACAAACCTACTGGAGTTTTATGACAAGGTAACAGAAGTAAGACACGAGAGAGAGGGGTGGATAGACTGCATTTTCTTGGACTGCAAGAAGGCGTTCGACACAGTTCCTCACAAGAGGTTAATGCAAAAGCTAGAGGATCAGGCACACGTAACAGGAAAGGCACTGCAATGGATCAGAGAATATCTGAGAGGGAGGCAACAACGAGTCATGGTACGTGACGAGGTGTCAGAGTGGGCACCTGTGACGAGTGGGGTTCCACAAGGGTCAGTCCTAGGACCTGTACTGCTTTTGGTATATGTGAATGACATAACAGAAGGGATAGACTCAGAAGTGTCCCTGTTTGCAGATGATGTGAAGTTAATGAGAAGAATTAAATCAGTCGAGGATCAGGCAGGACTACAAAGAGACCTGGACAGGCTACAAGCCTGGTCCAGTAACTGGCTCTTAGAATTTAACCCTGCCAAATGTAAAGTCATGAAGATCGGGGAAGGGCAAAGAAGACCGCAGACAGAGTATAGTCTAGGTGGCCAAAGACTGCAAACCTCACTCAAGGAAAAAGATCTTGGAGTGAGTATAATACCGAGCACATCTCCTGAGGCACACATCAATCAGATAACTGCTGCAGCATATGGGCGGCTGGCAAACCTAAGAATAGCATTCCAATACCTCACTAAGGAATCATTCAAGACTCTGTACACCATATACGTCATGCCCATACTGGAGTATGCAGCACCAGTTTGGAACCCACACCTGGTCAAGCACGTCAAGAAATTAGAGAAAGTGCAGAGGTTTGCAACAAGACTAGTCCCAGAGCTAAGGGGATTGTCCTACGAAGAAAGGTTAAGGGAAATCGGCCTGACGACACTAGAGGACAGGAGGGTTAGGGGAGACATGATAACGACATATAAAATACTGCGAGGAATAGATAAGGTGGACAGAGACAAGATGTTCCAGAGAGGGGACACAGAAACAAGGGGTCACAATTGGAAGTTGAAGACTCCTATGAGTCAAAGGGATGTTAGGAAGTATTTCTTCAGTCATAGAGTTGTCAGGAAGTGGAATAGCCTAGAAAGCGACATAGTGGATGCAGGAACTATACATAGTTTTAAGACGAGGTTTGATAAAGCTCATGGAGCAGGGAGAGAGAGGACCTAGAAGCAATCAGTGAAGAGGCGGGGCAAGGAGCTATGACTCGACCCCTGCAACCACAAATAGGTGAGTACAAATAGGTGAGTACACACACACACACACACACACATACACACACACACACACACACACACACACACACACACACACATATATATATATATATATATATATATATATATATATATATATATATATATATATATATATATATATATATATATATATATTCTTTATTCTTTCTTTCAACACGTCGGCCGTTTCCCACCAAGGCGGGGTGGCCCAAAAGGAAAAACGAAAGTTTCTCCTTTTACAATTAGTAATATACACAGAAGAAGGGGTTACTAGCCCTTTGCTCCCGGCATTTTAATCGCCTCTTACGACACGCATGGCTTACGGAGGAAGAATTCTGTTCTACTTCCCCATGGAGATAAGAGGAAATAAGAACAAGAACTAGTAAGAAAATAGAAGAAAACCCAGAGGGGTGTGTATATATATATATGCTTGTACATGAATGTGTAGTGTGACCTAAGTGTAAGTAGAAGTAACAAGACATGCCTGAAATCTTGCATGTTTATGAGACAGAAAAAAGACACCAGCAATCCTACCATCATGTAAAACAAATACAGGCTTTCGTTTTACACTCACTTGGCAGGACGGTAGTACCTCCCTGGGCGGCTGCTGTCTACCAACCTACTACCTAATATATATATATACATACATGTATGTGTGTACAGTATATGAAACATGTGATAAGCAACAACTTAGTGTACTGTAGGTGAGAACTATGAACCAGGAAGATGCTCTAAAATATCTATTACTGAAAAATAATAGACAGAAATAAGCAAAGATCAACACACCACAAGCCGAGAGAGGGTATGGTGCAACACTTACTGGTACTCCAATAAACTCATAGTAAGTAAGGTTAATAGAGATATTATTGGGAGTCGGGAAGCAGGACACACTGCCTCACATTCGACAACACACTCTTCTTATATGACAAAAACCATTTCCTTAAGACTTACTGTATGTTGTTTGGCCACTTAACCTTTCTTACCCCTCTCTTTTTATCTACTTACAAGCTTTCTACTGCTCTACCTCCCTTGAGAGAGAGAGAAAGAGGCAGACAGACAGACAGACAGACAGACAGACAGAATGATTTCGACGATGCTAACAATTATATTGGTGTTGACGGTGATACTGACAATGTTGACAGTGATGTTGGTAGAGTTGTTAAATGAAATGTTGATAGTGTATGGAATAGAATATTAATGAAGGCCTGGATGGCTGTAGCAATGCCGGACTAGAATACATCCTCAGGTTTACACATTTTTACGAACGCCAAATAAAACTGGAGTCTGGTCATCCTTATCTTCAATTTACGTAAGGAAAAAAGAAAGGTGAAGTTATAATGAGTGGCCCACTCAGACTTCGGCTTGACTAGCTCTCCATTCCTGCCCTCTTTTCTCGTCTTCCAGCTTCGCCGCAGTTGCCTCAGCTTCCTGTGAGAGGCCGGCACCTGATTTTCCAGGTCGAGAGATGGCAGGTGCGGTGATGCGAGGACGTGTGTGACCGTCTCTGTGCCTCATCTGCTGCAGCATCCCTCCTCCGCCTCCTCCTCGCCCAAGAGAGCCTTGATGAACTCCCGGCTCAACTCCAACCAACATCAGCTTCCTTTAAAAAGTTCGACTGTAATCAGCAGGTGTTTCCATCCAGTCGTTAAATTCAAGCTCTTTATTCCTTGTGCTAACTTTACACCAAGTTAAAAACGAGGATAATTATGCCGAATGTTTTAAACTGTCAATGCTCCTCTCTTGAGAGTGCTACCTTTATAAGGAAATGATTTACAGTTAGTTTTACCTGCTAGATCTCTAGATCAATGATGACTTCCTGATCCGAAAATTAAGTATAAAGAATCTTATTTAGGCGTAAAAGGAAAAAAAAAAAGACTGCTCCACTGGTGGAATATTGATCCCATTTAACGGCGCTATAAAATAACTGTATCTCAGCAGTAAAACAAGAGTTTTTATCTCTATGTTTATAATGCCAATGAAAGACGATATGTTCTTCTGTTTCAGGAAATTGTCACCAGACGCAGTTTTTTTTTTTTTTTTGAGATAGCCCGTTTAGTGGCATCGAATATCGAAGTAAGAGTATCCACCCCCTTTAAAACTACACGGATGTGGTATCCTAGAATTCTCCTTCATTTGATATGGAAGCTACAAGCTACGAGATGACACCTTAAGACCTCAGAGACGCACTGACTTCTCTACCCTGACTGTGTGACTCCTGGTCTACCACCACATATCAACGTCTTCCTCACTGCCTTTACAACCGTCCATCGCATCACAAGGTAACGCCAGCGTAATAACTTTCCTTCTTCCAATTTCTTGGTGGCTTACTTCGTGTATCCCTCTTACGTTTTCACACCCGCTAGACTGTCTTGCACCCCTCCCCCCCAAAAAAAAAACTTCAATTTTTAACATGTTACTTGTTATTCTGCTGTACTCGTCTGTACACCTATGAAAGCTGACGTTTCTCTTACATGAAGATAATATATAGGAAGCGCGTTAACAGTGAAGGCTTGCAGTGGATTATGTTCTAGGCTAACTTCGTTTTTTAGCAAAAAAATCAACATATATTAACATAATAATTGTCTTTTAATACAACTTCCCCTTTTAGGAATGATGTCTTGCGCCTTTGTGACCTTTGAATTCAGTGGAATCCACCTATTTTACCAACTGGTTCATGTATATACAAGACATCAAGAATACTTAAAATCCTACCTTAGGTGTATATAAGTATATTTTCAGTATAAATATATATATATATATATATATATATATATATATATATATATAATATATATATATATATATATATATATATATATCCGGCAGTGTACATACGCAGCTAATATCAGTGCATAAACAATGAAAGGAACAATCCCCTCAAAATATAGCTTCTGTGTATAGGGCTCTGTATATAGAGCTTTATCAAGACATTAGTTGAAAAAGCTCTAACCAGAGCGACACGTTGTCTCAATAAAAGCTCGTCCTGCAGTGTCTGCCTTTTCTACTGTTTTTGTTTTACTCTCCCTCACCCTCAAACATATTTCTAGTCTCCACAATACCTCAGTCTCTTTCCAGGAAGTTAAGTCGTGAACATCCAACGTGTCTTCCAACTTTCTTCTGAATATCTCTTGAAGATATACGTCCCATCGTTCCCCATTTTAATTCCACATTTTTTTTTTTTGACATTCGCGTGTCGTCCCCTTGACAAACTACCTACGTAATTATGGGTTGAACCTTATCTGAAGTCATCAGGAACATTTTATCATACCTGGAACATTTTTATTTTTACAAATGGGGATTTATTATTATTGTTATTATTATTATTATTGTTGTTGTTGGTATTATTATTATTATTGTTAATTTCGTGGGGAAAGGTTAAATAAGTAGAAAGGGTAATTAAGCTTGATTCAAGCACGGAAAGAATGGCTCCAGTTCTTGGATGAAGAGCACTGTAAGAGACTCAAAGCTCTTCCACTTATGGGTGACCACTGAGGAGCTCTACGATATTTTCAAGTGTTGATCTTTGTCTATGATCCCCCGAAAACAAAAGAGATCTTAAGGAGTGTGTAGTGTGCAAGTTTAGTATCATTCATTATCTGATATTCAAGATGTGTGGTACAAGACCAGGAGGGTTGAAGGGACAGACGAAGAAAAGAACACAATGAAACACATAGAGCAACAACAAAAAACAACTTTTTCTTCACTGTAATGACACGAACGGAATTATTACTACTGGTATTAACTAAACTTTCTGTACTTGGAGTATAAGGTTTCGGTTGAGTGTTGAGGGTAACGGCGGGTAGTGTTGGTGAGTTTTTATTTAATAGGAACTTTGCTTAAGTCCACCTTCATGACAGGTATGTGTCGCGTATGTGTTTCCTCAATACGTGCGGAAGTGAGTCACAGGTGTTAATAATCACTATGTCACCAGGTCTTAAGGACTTATAATTTTCTGGAACACCAGCTCCATAGAAGTGTTCTCTCAATGAGGTGAGATAGTCTTCTCGCCAAATTTTCTCCCAGCGTTCAATCACTTTATTAAGGTGTTTGAATTTACGTCTGAGTTGCTCAGGTTCGAAATAAGTAGGATCCTCTATGATTTCTTTATCATTCATGTGAGGAACAGGTTCGAGCCTTCTGCCATGTAGTAAATGAGATGGACTTAACACTTCTAAATTGTCCAGATCATCGGTAACATATGTTAGAGGTCTGTTGTTGACTCTATTTTCTATTTCAGGCCATGGGGCCTTAGGAGGAATGAATCTCCAACGACAATTGCGTTGATTCAGCATCTGTTGTACCTCTGGCTGATCAAAGATCTTGCTTATATAAACAGCACCAGCAACAAAGTTCGTTGCATTATCTGATATCATCAGCCTGGGACATGCCCTTCTGGCTGCAAATCTTCTAAATAATTTGATAAAGGTTTCAGCAGACATATCAGTAGCTACTTCTAGATGTACTGCTCTAGTCGTAGCACAGGTGAACAAACAGATGTACACCTTGATAGGAGCTTTGCCAACTGTTTTAGTTAAAACTATTGGTCCTGTGTAATCTACACCTGTCACTTCAAATGGAGGGACATGACATATTCTTTCAGAAGGGTATGGAGGTGGACCTGGATACTGACATACTCGCATATCATAATGACGACAAGTAATACAGTCCCTTATTTGTTTTTTCACACTTTGTCGACCTTGAGGTATCCAGTAGGATTGACGTATATGACAAAGAGTGTCAGCTACACCACCATGTAACACGTTACTGTGGGCATTCTGAATAATCAGTCTTGTTAGCCAATGATTCTTGGGGATCAATACTGGATGTATTGTTTCCTTAGGTAGTGAAGAATTATGAATTCTTCCTCGACATCTTATAATCTTTTCTGAGTCGAGATAAAGTCCTAAAGAATTAATCATATCAGGTTTCTTTGGGGATTTATCCTGAGTTTTCAGAAATCTATACTCTGTAGAGAAAACATCTTTCTGTATCAGCTTTACCTAGTATTTAATGGTTCAAGTAATTCATAATTAGGTTTTATTCCTTTAATGAATTTAA
>WNWK01024178.1:25000-30085 GCA_009830355.1 Cherax destructor | reverse complement strand
CAAAACCCAGATCAACTCTTCGGAGGTTTACTTGCAATTAGAAGCCAGAAGACTGGAGACACTGCTTCAGAAGAGTCTTGGATGACGACACCGGCTGAGGGTAGTGAGGTATGACGCTGGTCTGGGAGAAGCTGGAGGCAGTCACACCGGCTCTTCCTCTTCTTGTTAAATCTGCTCAGATTACACAAAATCTAGGCCCACAAGCTGCCACCATTTGTGTTGTGGGGTTCTTTTCATAGATTTGGTAATATTAACAGACGATGAGCTTGGTTTTTGGTAGCGTTTAATGAGGCGTTGGATATATGGGAGCTGAGAGCCTATGCCTGTGTCCGTCTCGTATCCCTATTCGGATGGTACTGTCGCTACTAGGCCGCCCAGCGCTGAGGCATTCAAAAGGCAGGCCTATGATTGGCTAATGCCAGATCACATGGGCAGAGGTTGGAAATCACGTGAACAGCCGTGGTGCAGCCGTTAGAAATACGAACCGTACAGGCCCACCTCATGGTGAGCGAAAACCCATGACGCTCTAGCCCATAGGACCACGCACCCACACCACCATATGTCCTCGGACCAAGGGTAACACACCTAGCTTGGCTGGGTGCTTGGTTCTTGTAGGATTGCGTGGTCCTGTGGGCTAGAGCGTCATGGGTTTCGCTCACCATGAGGTGGGCAAAGCAGCATGGTTTCGAATCCTTGGCTAGTCGCAGTGTTGTTATTGATCAATACCACTTGTTCGTGGTCACACACACACACACACACACACAATATATATATATATATATATATATATATATATATATATATATTATATATATATTATATATATATATATATATATATATATATATATATATATATATATATATATATATATATATTATATATATATTATATATATATATATATATATATATATATATATATATATATATATATATATATATATATATATATATATATATATATATATATATATATATATATATATATATATATATATATATATATATATATATATTATATATATATATATATATATATATATATATATATATATATATATATATATATATATATATTTTTATTATATAGTATTATAGTGTGTGTGTGTGTATTGTCAATAGGTAAAAATGGCCAATTAGCAAGAACTTCTTTAAAATTAAGGCCTTTCTAAAATTTTCTCCTATACGTTTAAAGATATATATTTTTTCAATTATGTTAATGTACAAATTAATAATTTTGTACCCAAAGAACCTTAGAAAACTTACCTAACCAATTTATAACAAGCGCAATTTAATTTAGTCTAATCCAACTAAATATATTTTAGATAAGTTTACAATAATTTAATAATAAACAAACACAATGAAATTTTTTTTCGTTAGGTTCAGAATGATTTTTGCGAAATTATTGCATACACAAATTTTTCGCTTCCCTTATTCGGCAAAATGACCGTTGCTATTTAACGCAAAATAGCAAGTTTTACCTATTCGGCACGACATGTATATAATTTCCATCAGTTTCCCCAAAGCCCAAAATAATACTAATAATAATAATAATGATAAATCAGCTTCAAGACAAGTGGCCTAGTCCTCCCTCTCTTGCCAACCAGAGTGCCATCCTTGAGGCACTCTCATAGAGAACTTCTGGAGCCGCCTCTGATCTCACGTCTGCTTGCCCGTGCAGGTACGTACGCACCTCATACCCATCCTAGTCACCGTAGTGCGAAGTTTCTTAGATGTACAAAAGCCTAGACACTAGGTCTATATGCCTCCACGCGAACCTTTATAGAAAGACAAAGTATCGTTTGTCAACAAAAATACTGACAAAGCTCTATAATTAGCGAAACACTGTGTCAATAAAAGTGTGTTCTGCAACTTGTGTCCAGGTGTTCACTCTTAACATGCTTCAGTCAGTGAGCAATTAATGACACGGTTAAGAATGACTGTCACAACCCTTAACACCCATCAGACTGTACCTCCCGCAGAGCAGACGAGAAAACAATATCATTATTTACACTTGTAAAAGACTTAAAAGACTGCCTACTAATTTAGGTCCTGTGTCCAACCGCAAGCACCAACAGCCTGAAGAGTTCTGCAGAAGGCCTGAGCATAAACCGGCCGAGGGCTTGGGCACTATTATTCCCATTACACTTAGAGATAAATTTAAAATCCATGATAATGTGAGCTCAATTTGACCTATTTCTAATTCTAGCAGCTGGGTACTGGTTGCTGGCATGGAAATATAGCACTGTGCGGGGAGTGTAATACCACGCTGGAGGTGTGTACAAGAAACACTCGTGGCATCAGTTACTGACGAGTACAGTAATGGAGTCGAGAAACGTATTAGAGTAAATTCCCAGGATGACTGTGTTTCCAGTTAATTTATTGCTGATAATCAAACGGCACCTTCCATTTTCTATCAAGGCCAAGCTTGTGGAAGCAGATATTTACTCTCCAGAAACAACACTGAGGCTTTTAACCAAGCACCGTGTGCAGCTAGCTGAGTTATTCCCTACAGGATTATACTCGTCAACGGGTCCCCAGTCTTCTGAATGAGTTTTTTTTTTTTATCTTGTGAAGCTATAATTATACAAGTACCAACATAATGTGGGAATAAGACATTTATTAAAAGGGGACATTTCGCCTCCGTTGGCCTTTCTAATCGCTTTTTTTCAGTCATTAGGATTCAGAAAACCACTAGTAGCGAAGTTTCTCTCCTTCCTGTTTTTATTTTCTTTAATTCTGAGTCAGTCTCTGCTCTGTTACGTCTGGCATGTCTCACGTTACAATTAAAAAAACAACTTCTTAAACTCGCCCCTTTTCAGTAACAAACGTCATACTTCCGTCAATAGTGAAGGAAAACCACGCAACGTTTCGCTCTGTGTAGAGCTCTACCATCATCTGACAAAGCTCTACACAGAGCCAAACGTTGTCCCAGTAAAAGCGTGTTCTGCATCGACGTGTGTCGTTTCCTCACCTCGCCCTAAAAGGATTCGCTGCTACGCGAATCCTTACTGACAACAACACGCAGGAGCATCTCAAGGAATGCACCAGAGTTAAGAGACGGAGCCGGGAGCTATGTCTCGACACCTACAAGCACAAGTACACGTGTATCTCCCACAAGGCGGAAGAAAGCTTCCATCTTCCCCCTCAGAGTATTAGTTATCTTTCAACAGACTTTTAAAACTTTTGAAAGCGTCGTCCTGTACACTCTTGTCTTCCTTCCTGTAATCTACATATACATGCATAAATACATACACGTGCATATTGTCTATACATATACGTGAATATTGTCTGTGCATGCATTTGTGAGTATATCGTCTGTATGAACATGTGTAAATCGTCAACAAAATTATAGTTTTGTATGAAGAGATTATACTAAACTATCATTCCCATGTATTGAAAGGTCACTCGCTCACTCTCTCTTTCTCTCGGGATTTCCTGCTAAGAACTAAGCACTTTGCATTTTTGCCTAATTTTTCTTGCTCTTGTCTCTTAACGAAGAATTTCTGGCGATTCTCAAAAGCCTTAACAACGGGTTTCTGATATTTGGAAGGTGTTCTGATGTTTAATTTTCACTGCAAATCTATTCTGCTTCTCACGCAGCTACTAATCTCATATTTCATCTATTGTCATGGCCTCTGGAGCTGTGGTCAGGGACAGTAGCGTCACGGCTGGTGGCCGCTGACGCAGACTTTTCACAGACAGTGCTGTCTGTGTAACCTTCCTATTGTAAGCCTCGTAGGTCACTGGTACAACGTGGGACCTGTGTGTGTGAGAGAGGGGAGAGAGAGAGAGAGAGAGAGAGAGAGAGAGAGAGAGAGAGAGAGAGAGAGAGAGAGAGAGAAGAGAGAGAGAGAGAGAGCACCATTCTCACAATGGATGAGTTTCTCAACTTAGAATATTCACTGTCTGTCTAATTTCCACGTGAGGTTATCCCCTCAGCCTCGCCCAGATTATCTCACACTTTTGTCATAATTCACCTGAGTGAACTCTTAATTACTTCTCGCTCAGCTCTTAACTAGAATTTTAATGTTAATTTTTTTTCCCTTATCAAATTAACTATTTCTTGTGTTTGTACTTGCCGATTTATGAAGGAGGAGGAAGAATCTCCGCTTTGAACGCTATTCATGACTGACTAGCATTACTGACTTAGGGCATCAATCAACCTACCATGCATCAATATACATCAGCATTTTTAAAAGTAATATTTTGTTTTATTGATGACTGAAATCTGAATAAAGATCCAGTTAAATGATAACAAAATTGTGATGAACACATGTCGATGCTGAAGACAGGAAAACAGCAATGGAAATGAGAATGTATATTTCGACTACCGACTGGAGTTGTCGTCAGCAGAATGAAGACACTGACATGTATTCGAAGTATACCATCTCTGTTTCCTGTCTTCACGTGGCAAACCTTACAACATCCACTTATTGTAGCCATGATCAGCTGTTTGGGTGGAGTCCCCGGGAAAGAAACCTCTGTGGCAATCCTTGATGTCAGTGCCACAGAGAGATTGATGACTCTCATCACACAACTCATAAAGACAGCGACACTGAGAATGATCATTAACTACCGTCCCACAAGACCTGTTATTGTTGCGTTATTGCAGTCGACCCCAACTTTTCCTGCTGTGTTTTGTTGGATGCTCAAAAGTCACAGTGTTCTCGAGAAGTTAGGAATCTTCTTGGCAAGTCTCCTTTAAAATCTTGAAGCAAGAAGAGCAGCTTGGTTTTAGTGGAAGGCTTGGTAGGGTTAGGGAGTGGGGGTGTGCAGGGTTGGGGAGTGGGAACGACCAGGGTTAGAGGCGGAGGTGGGCAGGGTTGGGGAGATACAGTACAAACCTGTGACCAGTTTCGATGTTTTTTTCTACCCTGGCAGCCTGGCCTGAATCCAGGCTTCTTTGCTTATTGCCTGTTTAATCAGGATGTTGCTATTAAACGACCCGCAAGCTTACAAACCATCACAGCCTGGTCGATCTGACAGTTGACGAAGGTACTGATCCAGTTTCCTCTTGGAAACTTTTTTCGGTAATATTTCTGATATCTGCTGGACTGTGACATTGATACAGTGTTCTCTT
>WNWK01024178.1:0-20000 GCA_009830355.1 Cherax destructor | reverse complement strand
ATGTTTTAGTCATGTTCAATCATTTTTGGTGGACGCTCAGGTGAGATTGAAGTGAGGCACACCACTCCGAAAAGGATTTGAACCTGGAACCTCCTGTTGAGTCGACATACTGGCCATTACACAACTGCATTATATATAAGTTAAGAAACAGAGTAAAGATGTGTGTGTGTGTATACTGAGAGTAAGACGTTTGTAAAATTTACCTTCCATCTTGCATGTTTATGAGACAAAGAGTGGTCATGCTTTCCAAGAATAAGACAAGAAATGTAAATTATCTTGAATGTTTATTACAAACTCGCCTCCAAAACTAACGTTAGATGTTTATCTTCCCGTGAATGTTAATTCCCTCAGAACACATTCGTGACACTTTGCTTAGCTATGACACTGCCCACACCCCCACAATTCTCCCATCCCTTCCACACTTGCCCCATAACACCCCACACTTGAATCATAACACCCCACACTTGAATCATAACACCCCACACTTGCCCTATCGTACCCCAGCGGGTCACAGATGCCGGTCACGGTGGATAAGGCGGAGCGGGTGATGCCGATCACGGTCACCCAGGGGTGAGGCGGAACGGGTGATGACAGTCACGGTCACCCGGGGGTGAGGCGGAGCGGGTGATGACAGTCACGGTCACCCGGGGGTGAGGAGGAGCGGGTGATGACAGTCACGGTCACCCGTGGATGAGGCGGAGTGGGTGATGTCGATCACGGTCACCCGTGGGTGAGGCGGAGCGGGTGATGACAGTCACGGTCACCCGGGGGTGAGGCGGAGCGGGTGATGACAGTCACGGTCACCCGGGGGTGAGGCGGAGCGGGTGATGACAGCCACGGTCACCCGTGGATGAGGCGGAGTGGGTGATGTCGATCACGGTCACCCGTGGGTGAGGCGGAGCGGGTGATGACAGTCACGGTCACCCGGGGGTGAGGCGGAGCGGGTGATGTCGATCACGGTCACCCGTGGGTAAGGCGGAGCGGGTGATGACAGTCACGGTCACCCGGGGGTGAGGCGGAGCGGGTGATGACAGTCACGGTCACCCGGGGGTGAGGCGGAACGGGTGATGACAGTCACGGTCACCCGGGGGTGAGGCGGAGAGGGTGATGACAGTCACGGTCACCCGGGGGTGAGGCGGAGCGGGTGATGACAGTCACGGTCACCCGGGGTGAGGCGGAGCGGGTGATGACAGTCACGGTCACCCGGGGTGAGGCGGAGCGGGTGATGACAGTCACGGTCACCCGGGGTGAGGCGGAACGGGTGATGACAGTCACGGTCACCCGGGGGTGAGGCGGAGAGGGTGATGACAGTCACGGTCACCCGGGGGTGAGGCGGAACGTGTGATGACAGTCACGGTCACCCGGGGGTGAGGCGGAGCGGGTGATGACAGTCACGGTCACCCGGGGGTGAGGCGGAGCGGGTGATGACAGTCACGGTCACCCGGGGGTGAGGCGGAGCGGGTGATGACAGTCACGGTCACCCGGGGGTGAGGCGGAGCGGGTGATGACAGTCACGGTCACCCGGGGGTGAGGCGGAGCGGGTGATGACAGTCACGGTCACCCGGGGGTGAGGCGGAGCGGGTGATGCCAGTCACGGTCACCCGGGGGTGAGGCGGAATGGGTGATGACAGTCACGGTCACCCGGGGGTGAGGCGGAGCGGGTGATGACAGTCACGGTCACCCGTGGGTGAGGCGGAGCGGGTGATGTCGATCACGGTCACCCGGGGGTGAGGCGGAACGGGTGATGACAGTCACGGTCACCAGGGGGTGAGGCGGAGCGGGTGATGACAATCACGGTCACCCGGGGGTGAGACGGAACGGGTGATGACAGTCACGGTCACCCGGGGGTGAGGCGGAGCGGGTGATGACAGTCACGGTCACCCGGGGGTGAGGCGGAACGGGTGATGACAGTCACGGTCACCCGGGGGTGAGGCGGAACGGGTGATGCCAGTCTCTAATATTGAGAAAATAATCTCCATACATCACATGTCATTTACATATTGTCTAAGTTTATATCACATGGGACTTGGGGTTGCTTCTGTTCGTCAAACTAGCTTCCAAGACCGTGGTCTGGTGCTGCTACCAACAGTTTAGTTGCCCTGGTGGTTAGGATTGGAGTAACACGGCAGAATTCAACCTCCCGTGACTGCACCAATCATTGGTACAACAATGTAAATATCCTTTTTGCCACAACTTTCAGATTTCGTTTATAAAGTTTTGCTAGACAGGCTGAACGTACATTTTGTTTTTTGAAGAAACTGGTCTCAACGTCACGAAATTAATATATTCTATGTTAAATAATGTCCAAAATTTACGTTGCCCTCTGGCTGAGTAGTACGTATTTATCTGTATTATATTACCTTTATCTTGGCATGTTTGTCTTGTTGCTTTACTGCAAAATAATATATATATATATATATATATATATATATATATATATATATATATATATATATATATATATATATATATATATATATATATATTTATTATATATATATATATATATATATATATTATGAAAAAAAACACAAGTGAAACAAGATGCAAAGCCACCACGGGGAGAGTTGAACGATAGCTCTAGGCCTTTCGTGTTGCAATCAACACATCAGGAGCTTGCAATGTTGCAGAAAAAAGGATATCCAAGCAAACATGATCACAGGAAGCGCCTTAGTCCAGCACGAGCGCTTCCTGTGACAGTACATATGTTTCATATATTACAAACAAATATAGAATATTTGCTTAAAATGTTTTTGATCTCATTGTCATTAATATGATACTGTCAGAACCACAAACACACAAACTAACTTGTGTCTACTTTTATACTTTTATAAGTCACTCTAAACATAAAGTGTCTGCTCTTTTCGTCAAAGAGTTTTACACATTTGCAGCTCAAGTTAAGTAGATCAAGAAATTTCCGCAACGGAACAACAGCTAAGAAAACTGGGATAGCCGTCAAGCCTTCGCTCAAGACTCACAAAAACGAACCAATCTATTTTTTAAACAATAGCTCCACCGGGACACAAGGAAAGTAATGAAAGACAAGTTAATAATCATCCCCTTCCACACTGAGTTATATATATATAAAACGTAAGCTTTATACGACATAACTTTCTCCTATTCCGAGATAATAGACAATTCGTTGTCGAAGAAACGAAAATCAACAACGAAGGTGAAATCCGTTGTGAGGACTGTGACCTTGTGTAAATAACGGAGACAGGTCCTCATCGTCAGACTACCTGCAGTATACTTGGAGGGTGTTCCTAGGGTCAGTGCCCCCGCTGCCCTGTTCATGACCAGGCCTCGTGGTGGATCAGGGCCTGATTAACCAGGCTGTTACTGTTGGCCGCACGCAAACCGACGTACTAACCACAGCCCGGATGGTCAGGCACTGACTTTAGGTGCCTGTCCAGCTTCCTCTTGAAGCCAGCCAGGGGTTTATTGGTAATCCCCCTTATATATGCTGGGAGGCAGATGAACAGTCTTAGGCCCCTAACACTTATTGTGTTGTCTCTTAGCATACTCATGACTCCCCTACTTTCCATTGGGTTGATGTTGCACCGCCTGCCGAGTCTTTTGCTTTCATAGGGAGTGATTTCCGTGTTCAGATTTCCGACTATTTCCTTCAAAATTTTCCAAGGGTATATTATGATGTATCTCTCTCGCCTGCGTTCCAAGGAGTACAGGTCAAGAGACTTCAACCGTTCCCATTAATTTAGGTGCTTTATTGTACTTATACGTGCAGTAAAAGTTCTCTGTATATTCTCAAGGTCTATAATTTCGCCTGCCTTGAAAGGGGCCGTTAGTGCACAGCAATATTCCAGCCTAAAGAGGACAAGCAATTTGAAGTGAATCATTGGCTTGGCATCCGTAGTTTTGAAGTTTCTCATTATCCATCCTATCATTTTCCTAACAGTTATGGTTGACATATTGTTGTGATCTTTGAAGGTGAGATCCTCTGACATTATCACTCCCAGGTCCTTCACATCATTTTTCTCGCTCTGTTGTGTGGATGAAATTTGTGGATGCTTTGTTCCAATCCTTAAAAAATCACTAACGTGGAATAAATTGGGACATATATATTATACAAAAAACAGAAGACAAGAAGCCTCGTTCATCATATTTTTCCAGTATACTGAACTGCAGTGCTAGGACAAGAGCTATATTTATCACTTGTGTTGTTATTGGTGTTCGACGGTGGTAATATATAACTGGCAGTTGACATTGTGGATGGAGGTGCCTGTCAACTTTACCTAAATAATTAAAGTTGTCACTCTCCTATTGTAACTAACACAGCCTGGAGGCAAATTCCCACACAAGGAGCCTCGGGTTCGATTCACATCCAGATCTGCTTTAAAATGTATGTATGTATGTATGTATGTATGTATGTATGTATGTATGTATGTGTGTGTGTGTGTGTGAGAGAGAGAGAGAGAGAGAGAGAGAGAGAGAGAGAAGCGCTAAATCCGTTTGGGGAATTCATCTGAAAGAGTACTGAAGGTTCGATCTGCCGTCCCCTAATCTTAGAGCTCCTCGCTGCCGAGGTGTACTCACACAGTTGTCTGGCTGGTAACTGTAAAATGTAGATGCAAGTGAGTGCAAGCAGACGCGAGGTAGTAGAAAGCAGAGGCGTAACAGGAGTAGAGAAGTCGTATGCGAGTAACGTAAGAGGAGTAGAGAAGTCGTATGCGAGTAACGTAAGAGGAGTAGAGAAGTCGTATGCGAGTAACGTAAGAGGAGTAGAGAAGTCGTATGCGAGTAACGTAAGAGGAGTAGAGAAGTCGTATGCGAGTAACGTAAGAGGAGTAGAGAAGTCGTATGCGAGTAACGTAACAGGAGTAGAGAAGTCGTATGCGAGTAACGTAAGAGGAGTAGAGAAGTCGTATGCGAGTAACGTAAGAGGAGTAGAGAAGTCGTATGCGAGTAACGTAACAGGAGTAGAGAAGTCGTATGCGAGTAACGTAAGAGGAGTAGAGAAGTCGTATGCGAGTAACGTAAGAGGAGTAGAGAAGTCGTATGCGAGTAACGTAACAGGAGTAGAGAAGTCGTATGCGAGTAACGTAAGAGGAGTAGAGAAGTCGTATGCGAGTAACGTAAGAGGAGTAGAGAAGTCGTATGCGAGTAACGTAACAGGAGTAGAGAAGTCGTATGCGAGTAACGTAAGAGGAGTAGAGAAGTCGTATGCGAGTAACGTAAGAGGAGTAGAGAAGTCGTATGCGAGTAACGTAAAGGAGTAGAGAAGTCGTATGCGAGTAACGTAAGAGGAGTAGAGAAGTCGTATGCGAGTAACGTAAGAGGAGTAGAGAAGTCGTATGCGAGTAACGTAAGAGGAGTAGAGAAGTCGTATGCGAGTAACTAAGTTGAAAAACTGTCGGTAAAGCTGCTTCGTGTTGCCAAGTTCAAATGATGAACAGCATAACCTTATGGACGCCAGCGGCGGACCACCACCTAAATTTAATTGCTTCTGGTTTATAAATAGTGAGGATAAGGTGAGCAGCGTGTGTGGGAGGGGGGAGGGGAGAGAGAGGCGGCCACTTGTGCGCCAACACTGGTCAAGGGGCCAGTGTTTTACCCGTGAAGTGGTCGCCTCTTAACTGATAACTTGGTGATGGAACACCAGTCCCACTTCGACCGTCTCAATGTAAAGCATTAACTTGGGACAAAACGCCAGATTTATTATTATTATTAATTATTATTATTATACTGTATGACACATGAGTTTCCGAGTGATACATGCATATACAGTATACATGAACATATAAATGTATGTACACACATACACACATCTGACAGGGAGGCAACAACGAGTCATAGTACGTGACGAGGTGTCAGAGTGGGTGCCTGTGACGAGCGGGGTTCCACAGGGGTCAGTCCTAGGACCTGTGCTGGTTTTGTTATATGTGAATTACATGACGAAATGTACAGACTCAGTGTCCCTGTTTACAGATGATGTGAAGTTAATGAGGAGGAATTAAATCGGATGAGGATCAGGCAGAACTACAAAGAGACCTGGACAAGCTACAAGCCTGGTCCAGCAACTGGCTCCTCGAATTTAACCCCGCCAAATGCAAAGTCATGAAGATCAGGGAAGGGCAAAGAAGACCGCAGACAGAGTATAGTCTAGATGGCCAAAGACTGCAAACCTAACTCAAGGAAAAGGATCTTGGGGTGAGTATAATACCGAGCACATCTCCTGAGGTGCACATCAACCAGATGACTGTTACAGCATATGGGCGCCTGGTAAACCTAAGAATAGAGTTCCGATACCTCATCAAGGAATCGTTCAAGACTCTGTGCACCATATACCTCAGGACCATACTGGAGTATGCAGCACCAGTTTGGAACCCACAACTGGTCAAGCACGTCAAGAAATTAGAGAAAGCGCAAAGGTTTGCAACAAGACTAGTCCCAGAGCTAAGGGAAATGTCCTACGAAGAAAGGTTAAGGGAAATCGGCTTGACGACACTGGAAGACAGGAGGGTTAGGGGAGACATGATAACGACATAAAATACTGCGATGAATTGACAAGGTGAACAAAGACAGGATGTTCCAGAGATGAGACACAGAAACAAGGGGTCACAATTGGAAGTTGAAGAGTCAGATGAGTCAAAGGGATGTTAGGAAGTATTTCTTCAGTCACAAAGTTGTCAGGAAGGGGAACAGTCTGGAAACTGACGGTGTGGAGACAGGAACCATGCTCATGGAGCAGGGAGAGAGAGGACCTAAAAGCGATCAGTGAAGAGGCGGAGTCAGGAGCTATGACTCGACTCCTGTAATCACAAATAGGTGAGTACAAATAGGTGAGCGCACACACACACACACACACATATATATATATATATATATATATATATATATATATATATATATATATATATATATATATATATATATATATATATATAATATATATATATATATATATATATATATATATATATATATATATATATATAACTATATATATATATATATATATATATGAAACCCGAGGTATCGTATGTTGTGGAGGAAGCTACCAAGACTCGTCTGCTGTTGACATCTGTGATGGCTCGATGCCTACCTATTGTCTCACCTTCCCCCCTCATCTTCCCCTCCTTGCATCTGTTCTACCTGCTTTCTCTTTCTGCTTCTCTGTTTGTCATCTCTGCCATTGCACTCAGCTTTTTCCTTATACCTATTTAGGCTGTTTTCCTCTTTCCATTTCTGGATCACCTAAATTCGTCTCAATCAGAACTATCAATACCTATAAGTATGTTGTACTCATAGGTCCTCTCTTCCAGTGCACGGTGTTCTCTCGTCCAGTGCACGGTGTTCTCTCGTCCAGTGCACGGTGTTCTCTCGTCCAGTGCACGGTGTTCTCTCGTCCAGTGCACGGTGTTCTCTCGTCCAGTGCACGGTGTTCTCTAGTCCAGTGCACGGTGTTCTCTCGTCCAGTGCACACTGTTCTCTCGTCCAGTGCACGGTGTTCTCTCGTCCAGTGCACGGTGTTCTCTCGTCCAGTGCACGGTGTTCTCTCGTCCAGTGCACGGTGTTCTCTCGTCCAGTGCACGGTGTTCTCTAGTCCAGTGCACGGTGTTCTCTCGTCAGTGCACACTGTTCTCTCGTCCAGTGCACGGTGTTCTCTCGTCCAGTGCACGGTGTTCTCTCGTCCAGTGCACGGTGTTCTCTCGTCCAGTGCACGGTGTTCTCTCGTCCAGTGCACGGTGTTCTCTCGTCCAGTGCACGGTGTTCTCTCGTCCAGTGCACGGTTTTCTCTCGTCCAGTGCACGGTGTTCTCTTGTTTCAGTAACTGATTAAAAATTATAACCCAGAGAAGTTTAGCTCGTAAAGTGATGGAGTTATTCAAGCGTTATTTACAGTAGTGGCAATACATAACATACACACAGGGCGTCATACAACTGCATACACACTATATTCTGGGCAATGAAAAATAATAATTCCATAGCCAGAACCGTGACATATATTACACATGTTGGTTAGTATATCTGCTCAGTAAAATTGAAAAATAAATGAATGGGGATACCTTGATTACGATTATAAATTGAATTTCCCAACAAATGTTTAATATATATATATATATATATATATATATATATATATATATATATATATATATATATATATATATATATATATATATATTATCTTAAAGTAGGATTTTCAGACTCCTGTCTAACGAAGATTCCTGACAGATTGAAGATGAGGGAGGATGACGCAGGTTACACATCCTACACACCACATCCTACACACCACATCCTACACACCACATCCTACACACCACATCCTACACACCACATCCTACACACCACATCCTACACACCACATCCTACACTTCCCTCTCCTTCACAGCGTCAATTTTTTTTACCCAGGATGAGTAAAAAATAGAAGCCGAAATCTATTTAAATTATATAGTTCTGAGTATAGATTATATATTTTTTAATTGATGTATATATATTCAAGACAATTAATATTGGTATACACATCTATGGTTCGTAGGATGGACTACGTGCGGCCAGTAGCAATAACCTGGTTGATCAGAGCTAGCTGGGAGTCAGGGAGAGACAGCTTCACAGAGCTAGCTGGGAGTCAGTGATAGACAGCTTCACAGAGCTAGCTGGGAGTCAGGGATAGACAGCTTCACAGAGCTAGCAGGGAGTCAGTGATAGACAGCTTCACAGAGCTAGCTGGGAGTCAGTGATAGACAGCTTCACAGAGCTAGCTGGGAGTCAGGGAGAGACAGCTTCACAGAGCTAGCTGGGAGTCAGGGAGAGACAGCTTCACAGAGCTAGCTGGGAGTCAGGGATAGACAGCTTCACAGAGCTAGCTGGGAGTCAGGGATAGACAGCTTCACAGAGCTAGCAGGGAGTCAGGGAGAGACAGCTTCACAGAGCTAGCTGGGAGTCAGGGATAGACAGCTTCACAGAGCTAGCAGGGAGTCAGGGAGAGACAGCTTCACAGAGCTAGCTGGGAGTCAGGGATAGACAGCTTCACAGAGCTAGCTGGGAGTCAGGGATAGACAGCTTCACAGAGCTAGCTGGGAGTCAGTGATAGACAGCTTCACAGAGCTAGCTGGGAGTCAGGGAGAGACAGTTTCACAGAGCTAGCTGGGAGTCAGGGAGAGACAGCTTCACAGAGCTAGCTGGGAGTCAGGGATAGACAGCTTCACAGAGCTAGCAGGGAGTCAGGGATAGACAGCTTCACAGAGCTAGCTGGGAGTCAGTGATAGACAGCTTCACAGAGCTAGCTGGGAGTCAGGGAGAGACAGCTTCACAGAGCTAGCTGGGAGTCAGTGATAGACAGCTTCACAGAGCTAGCTGGGAGTCAGGGATAGACAGCTTCACAGAGCTAGCTGGGAGTCAGGGAGAGACAGCTTCACAGAGCTAGCTGGGAGTCAGGGATAGACAGCTTCACAGAGCTAGCTGAGAGTCAGGGATAGACAGCTTCACAAAGCTAGCAGGGAGTCAGGGTTTATGCATGTCTGTTTTAAAAGTGAAAAACTCCGTATTTGATTTGAGAATTTACGCAGGCAAAAAAAAAAAAAAAAAAAAAAAAAAAAAAAAGGTAGTGGCACATCATAGTTTATCTAACGTCTGTGTGGGATTTCCTTTTTATTTAAAGCCTTAAAAAAAGGTACAATATAATACAACAATCATATAGACGTAATTGGAGTGAGGGGAACCGTCTTATTTTATTCAAAGAAAAGAGTGTTTTTAAGATCAAAACAACAGATGTTCCATGGAACATCTGTTGTTTTGAGCCCAGATTTACTCACCAATATTGTTTTTCGAATTTGAAAGAGAGAGTGAGAGAGAGAGATAGAGAGAGAGAGAGAGAGAGAGAGAGAGAGAGAGAGAGAGAGAGAGGAGAGAGAGAGAGAGAGAGAGAGAGAGAGAAACAGACAGACACACAGACAGACTCAACAAAAATGCATTTCAAGAAATCTTGATCATGTGTACCAGTCTGTACATACCTAGACGTGTTTTTTTTTGGGGGGGTGAGACATAGCTCCTGGCCTCGTCTCTGGAGTTGGTATAACCAACATCTACTCAATTCTGGCCTGGTAGCCTGCCGTACCTACTCTAGAAGCTGTGAAGTGATGCGTGCTCACCTCGAGGGAGGGTCCTTGATGCGGGTGACGGGCTCTTGATGTAAGGAAATTGATTTATTCTCCCCTTCCTTGGATTGAACCTGATTGCCTCCCATTCCCTTAGGCGCTGTATAACCCCTACGTGTTTAACGCACCCCCTTGATATGATAACATATACATGTATGTTGATTTGTTTATACGTCATGTATGCGAGTGTTATACATGATACATAAAGGTGTCATACATCATACATGCTGACCTCTTATATATCATTTATGCAGAAAAAGTTCACGTGTGTCAGGAAAGACCTGGGACAGAATTTATAAATATTGTGTCAAAAAAGGATGTGCTGGTGGGATGTGCTGGTGGGATGTGCTGGTGGGATGTGCTGGTGGGATGTGCTGATGGGATGTGCTGATGGGATGTGCTGGTGGGATGTGCTGGTGGGATGTGCTGGTGGTATTTGCTGGTGGTATGTGCTGGTGGTATGTGCTGGTGGTATGTGCTGGTGGGATGTGCTGATAGGATGTGCTGGTGGTATGTGCTGGTGAATGTGCTGGTGGTATGTGCTGGTGAATGTGCTGGTGGTATGTGCGTTGACACTGGTGTCATTTACCGGTGTGATGTAATGTGTTGTATTGTGCTGGAGTGATGTAATTTGTTGTTGTGTGATGGTGTGATGTGTTGGTGTGACGCAGTGTGCTGACAGTGATGTGCTGTGGTGGTGCGTTGACAGTGTTGAAAGCCAACACGTAAGTAGGTGTCATTATGATGTAAATTCAGTCGAATTTTGGTTCAGGAGGTGGCAGCGTCCTCATTCAGAGGGTCATTTGAGCTGTGATGTCCGCCACTGAATGAATAATGGTGAATGTGTTTCTTTCTTTGTGTCACCCGACCTGGGTAGGAAACGGCCGATGCGGTAAAAAACATTATTTACCTCTTTTTTCACGCCTACCACTAAGGCCATATATATAGGTCAATATACAAGCTGGATTGATCTTCATCCTAGTCTATATAACTTTCACTGGCAGAGTGGCCAGGTTTGCCAGAACAGTTTTATTGATCACGCTCTCTTTCAAAAAAAAAAAACGTATATTTTCAAATTAGAAACAAAATAATTTTATTTTACAGGAGAAATTATTGTGGTAAGAGTCAGAATTTCAATGAAATGTTTTTATTCTTCGGCTGTCTTTCATCTAACAATCATTTAGGTCTGTCCGATTTTTTCACTCAACAAAAACTTGGCAATCAGGTTATGTCGCCAGATTTCCCACTCATAAGAACGCCACATTTAGGTTATTCTGTCAGGTTCCCCCACGCAGTAGAAGGCGAGGAAGAGGAAAAACTCTGGGTGTAGGAGACAGGGAGGACAAGAACTGTACGAAAGTTGCATTTTCCTGCCAGAATCTGAAGTCTTGAACTAGTCCAAACTTTGCTCAGAACACAGTGTTTTCTCAGTCACTCTTGCGTTGTGTCGCCTCCGGGATGATCCGTGCCCCGGCAGGGTCACCTGCTGGCAAGGTCACACGCTGGCAGGGTCACACACTGGCAGAGTCACACACGGCCAGGGTCACACAATAACAAGGAAGGTCATGGTGCCTTTTCAGATACCAATGGTGAGACGAGAACTTGCTCATCCCAACTAACAATTTTGACTTGAAATACTTATAAGTTTCCCGGGATTTTCCTCGGGACTCCGTCACACACTTCATCTTGTAGACGAATGGTTCAGAAAACCGACAAGTTGATAAATTAGACACATATGCAACACTAAAGATACCCAAGTGTTGCATATGTGTCCAACACTTCATTTTGTATGATCAAAGGATGAGATTATCAGAACATAGGTGCGAATAGTTGGATGAGATTGGACCTACCTAGAATTGGTAGGTCTCCTCTTTGTTTTGTTCCTATAATCTTGTGTACTTTTTTGGCACTATAATTACCAAATTATAGTTTTTTAGCAAATTTACTGATATTCGCTATGTGGCCCAGCGCTGTGAGAAGATTATCTGAAGCATCTCTTTACGCACATCACAATGACATGACCTTCCTTGACATACTGTGCTAAGCTGGTGGATAAAGGTCCCCAGGATGACACACTAGGGAAGGTTGTAGAAATTTCATAATGAACTATCATAATGAAATGCGTAAAATTTAATATACAGGGAAAAAGTAACAAGATTAGCAGACTCATAGACGTCGTCGTCACTGCTAGACAAATACTAGGCTATAAGTATGTCTGGCAGTACAATTTGTACTGAGATGCCACTGACATGAGAAGTAGTTTGCACAGAGACAATGCCATAACTGGAACATTATCTCATAGCGTGAATATCAAACTACGTGTATTTAAAGATATCCATACAAATCTCACAGGAAATATCAGATTGCCTCGTTGTTAATGACAAGACATTTGAAATCTTAAGCTTGTGTCCATATGTTGCAAGGTCAGATGAGTGAATTGTTATGTTGTGAGATGTAACATAATAATAACCAATGTAAGTTTTTACAGACGAATCTCCCGCTAAGATGGCCGTGACGAACTCTAGCTCAAGTCCCCCTCAAAGCAGTCAACATGACTCACGAAATCGTAATGACACGATTGCAAACAAACCATACCACGGGTGGACACAGTGGTACCTATGCAAAATAACCAATGTTTTTAGTGGTAACGATACGACACTCAAGTGTCTACATAATGCATATTAAGACATTGTAATGTTCTATATGAAATGACAAATATTTTTTAAAGACGTGTTAGTAAGTAAGTAAGTTTATTCAGGTATACACAAATACAGTTACATAGATTATCATACATAACAGCATATGTATAGAGAACCCAGGATAACCCAAAAAAGTCAGAGTGACTTATTTCCAGTGAGGACAGATAATGACCCATTGTGACCTTTGTTGAGCTATCACACAGGGTGAGCTGTCACACAGGGTGAGCTATCACACAGGGTGAGCTGTCACACAGGGTGAGCTATCACACAGGGTGAGCTTTCACACAGGGTGAGCTATCACACAGGGTGAGCTGTCACACAGGGTGAGCTGTCACACAGGGTGAGCTATCACACAGGGTGAGCTATCACACAGGGTGAGCTGTCACACAGGGTGAGCTATCACACAGGGTGAGCTGTCACACAGGGTGAGCTATCACACAGGGTGAGCTATCACACAGGGTGAGCTGTCACACAGGGTGAGCTGTCACACAGGGTGAGCTATCACACAGGGTGAGCTGTCACACAGGGTGAGCTATCACACAGGGTGAGCTGTCACACAGGGTGAGCTGTCACACAGGGTGAGCTATCACACAGGGTGAGCTATCACACAGGGTGAGCTGTCACACAGGGTGAGCTATCACACAGGGTGAGCTGTCACACAGGGTGAGCTGTCACACAGGGTGAGCTATCACACAGGGTGAGCTATCACACAGGGTGAGCTATCACACAGGGTGAGCTATCACACAGGGTGAGCTGTCACACAGGGTGAGCTATCACACAGGGTGAGTTATCGCACAGGGTGAGCTATCGCACAGGGTGAGCTATCACACAGAGTGAGCTATCACACAGGGTGAGCTATCACACAGGGTGAGCTTTGATATACCTTTGATATACCTTTGAAGAGTTTCGAGAGTATCTACTCTCTGAGCCCGGCCATGGACCAGGCTCGTCTGGTGCTTGCCTGGTCAACCAGGCTGTTGCTGCTGGAGGCCCGCTGCCCCACATATCCATCACAGCCTGGTTGATCTGGCACCTGGTGAAGATATTTGTCCAGTTTCCTCTTGAAGGCTTCTACACTGGTTCCAGCCGTGTTTCGGATATCTTCTGGTAAGATGTTGAATAGTCTGGGACCCCGGATGTTAATACAGTGCTCCCGTATTGTCCCCACCGCACCCCTGCTCCTCACTGGGTTTATTTTACACTTTCTCCCATATCTCTCACTCCAGTATGTTGTTATGGCAGTGTGCAGATTTGGGACCAGGCCCTCAAGTACTTTCCATGTATATATTATCATGTATCTCTCTCTCCTCCGCTCCAATGAGTACATGTTCAAGACTTGAAGGCGTTCCCAATAATTTAGATGTTTCAATGGCTCAATGTGAGCCGTAAACGATCTCTGGATTTGTTCCAGCTCTGCTATTTCTCCTGCCCTGAACGGGGCCGTCAGCACTGAGCAGTATTCTAAGTGAGGGAGCACTAGCGATTTGAATAGTGTCACCATCGGCATTATTTCCCTTGTTTTGAAAGTTCTCAATACCCACCCCGTCATCTTCCTGGCTGTTGTGATCTTTGTCTTGTTATGGTCTTTAAACGACAGATCAGCAGACATAATTATTCCCAAGTCCTTTACGTGTTCCTTTCGTTCTATGTGGTGACCCTCTTGCGTTTTGTATATAGTGTTCCTTTTGAGTTCTTCATTTTTTCCATACCTAAGCAGCTGAAACTTATCACCATTGAACGTCATGTTGTTCTCCACTGCCCATTGGAAGACCCTGCTTATGTCCTCCTGTAATTTTTCAGTGTCCTCTACCGTAGTGACTTTCATGCTTATTTTAGTGTCATCTGCAAATGATGATACAAAAGTGTGCTGGGTGTTTTTATCTATGTCTGCTATGAGGATGAGAAGCAGCAGAGGTGCCAGGACAGTGCCTTGGGGCACTGAGCTTTGACCTCGCTGATGCTGGATCTTGCCCTGTTCACTACTACTTTTTGTGTTCTTTGTGTTAGGAACTCAAAATCCATCTGCCTACCTTCCCGTAATGCCTATGGCCCTCATTTTGTGCGCTATCACTCCATGATCGCATTTGTCAAACGCCTTTGCAAAATCTGTGTAAATCACATCTGCGTTTTGGTCGTCCTCCAATGCCTCCGTAATTCTGTCATAATGGTTCAGAAGCTGTGACAGGCATGATCGACCCGCTCTAAAGCCATGCTGGTTCGGGTTATGTTGGTTGTGCTGGTCCATGAACTTTGTAATCTGCCGTCTCATCACTCTTTCAAAGATTTTTATGATGTGAGAAGTGAGGGCTACTGGTCTGTAATTTTTAGCTAGTGCTCTACTACCTCCCTTATGCAAAGGAGCTATGTCTGCACTCTTTAAGGCCTCTGGAATTTCACCTAGATCTAAGCTCTTTCTCCACAGAATACTAAGGGCTCTTGCTAATGGTACTTTGCACTGCTTTATAAATAAAGCATTCCACAGGGTGAGCTATCACACAGGGTGAGCTATCACACAGGGTGAGCTGTCACTCAGGGTGAGCTATCACACAGGGTGAGCTGTCACACAGGGTGAGCTATCACACAGGGTGAGCTATCACACAGGGTGAGCTATCACACAGGGTGAGCTGTCACTCAGGGTGAGCTATCACACAGGGTGAGCTATCACACAGGGTGAGCTGTCACACAGGGTGAGCTATCACACAGGGTGAGCTGTCACACAGGGTGAGCTATCACACAGGGTGAGCTATCACACTGGGTGAGCTGCGGGTCCACAATAAACTAGTGTAATGTGCTGTATTACACTTCGGTAATGTCATCTGTAAAAGAAATACGTAATTCTATTTTTTTCTTAATATCACTCTTAAGATGTGAAAATTATTTTGTACAGAGTGGACCGGGAAGCCAGCGGAGGGTTCTGGCAAATGAATACACAGCTTTGGCAGTGGGTCAACACACTGCTAACCCCCGCGTCTGTACAAATTTTCCCCATTTCTCCTGAGAAACAAAATACTATCCTTCATCATAAGGTGAGGTTTAAGTGCAAGCAAGATACATGTGTGTGCTCTGGTTTTGTAACGGGGTGGATCCCAGCACTAAGGCAGAAGAGGGCGAATGGGAGCAAGGAAAGGAGAAACAGATAATAGACGGGGGAGACTAAAACAACTAGGAATAAATATAATGAGGGAAGAAATAAGAGAATAAACTAAACACAGATAATGCTAATTCATAAGAGACGGCATACATTTGGGGAAGGGGGGGGGAGAAAACACCGTGACCTTTCCTTATCAGAGCTCAGTTTGTGGTCCTGACTTCCTGTGGGAAACTTTCTACAAATCTCAACATTGTCACCGCGTCTTACCGCACCAGCCACCTACCTAAATACTACCTCTTATATATATATAGCATTTAAATAGATACAAGAGACAGGCTCAGCACACACGTTCCCTCCATCACCTGACACTAGTTGTGTAATACACTTGTGTAATATTTGGGTATCTTGTGGAAACGTTTCGCCAGTCAGTGGGTTCCTGGCTGTATTGGACTGAGGAACCCACTGACTGACGAAACGTTTCCACATTAATGATTCCCAAATGTTGAACAAGTGTCTCATTCGTCAACTTGTCTCTGATTAATTTCACATTGCTCACGAAGATCAAGTCTATTGTATTTTAATTTTTAGTAAGTTCTGTTTCCGGTTGGTTCAAAGCGAACATTGCACAGAGCACTACTAACTCTCAGGTATGTGACTGTTGTTGTGCTACTACACATTACTAATGTTTACCGTCTTCCACTCAACATTTGGAAGGTTGAACTATCCACGAGAACTATTTGAAGTGGGATTTTCGAGACTTTTTAAGTCCTCTGCCGTTGTTGACAATGGTATACATGCGAAGATAATAAGCGGATTCTTGCTCTCCACATTAATACCTAATACTTCTAATGTATCATTTGATGAATTCAACAGTACTGTACAATAGAATGGATCTGTTGCATAAAACATTACTCCATACAATGACTTATTTATTTTCTCACATCTGAATACATTGTAGCTTTCGCAATCACATCTCAGTGTCCGAAAAATCCTTTGTATGCTTTGAACTGCGTGTGGCTAGCACCAACAGTCTTGTACCTTTGATATACCTTGCGTTCCCAATAATTTAGATGTTTCAATGGCTCAATGTGAGCCGTAAACGATCTCTGAATTTGTTCCAGCTCTGATATTTTTCCTGCCCTGAACGCCCCCGTCAGCACTGAGCAGTATTCTAAGTGAGGGAGAAAATAACGTTTGTGTACAATTTAGAACATTTTTTTTAAGGAGACGTATCGCCACAAGTGGCTTCTTCAGTAGTAATACAGAGTGGCGAAACGTTTCATTTGATAAATATCTTGAACTATACACAAGTGACCTTTTCCAAAGTTTGTCGGTATCACCAGACTTTTTACAAACATTAGGTCCTAAACCAGAAGACCTGGTCTATGACCAGGCTGCGGGGGGCAGGGACCCACGAAATTGTGTTCAGGTAATCTTGAAGGTCAAAACCAGGAGGGGAGATGAAGCAGAGGAATAAGGGAAGAGTGGAAAGGATGCAAGTGATTGTAAGGTTAAGCCTGGATATGGGAAAGGTGAGTGACCTGGAGGGATGACCTGGAAAAGGAAGACATGGAAGGGGGTTGGGTGGTCTGGGGAGTGAATTGGGAAAAGAGAGGGTGACCTGGGAGGGAACGCAGGTCTCTTCACACAGGTCAGTACACGATACATTCTGCAGGCTGTGGCTTCTCCAACTCACCCAGGGATACAAGGCGATTACACAATCGTAATTATTCTCGCATTATCAAAGTTGCTGAGACTTGCACGGTGATCCTACAGTAAGGCCGCCCTAATTACACTGGCCTTAGCGCTGGCTGGGCGCCGCCGCCGCCGCTGCTGCTCGACTGACTTCCTCTTTCTTAGCAAACTTCGCTCCGTATAACCCATTCCAGTTTAGCACTTTCATGTGACTATAATGATTATCTCTCGGGATTATTATATTTACGGGGAAGGTCCAAACCCACAAGGATTCGATCCAAGAAGAATGTAGCTCTAGTTCTTGATGGTCTTTCTTGAGTTCACCTGAATTATTAACCTTCCAGGTTGATTATTTCTCATCTTCAGTATATAGAAAAAAAATACACTTACGATTTTAATACCACATAAACACAAAGGTAAAATTTGTAAACGAAACAGAGAGATGCGAATCCAATGATGGTCAGGTCACTCGTTCTCTCTAGGTTGGAATATTGTTGTATTCTAACTGCCTCCTTCAAGGCAGGCGGAAATGCAGAACTAGAGAACCTTCACAGCTCGTATAAACTGACTCATGTCACAAATATTCGAATGTAGTTCCCATTTAAAATAGAATCTTGATCTCACTATGTTAATGATATCAAAATGATCAGTTAGAATCAGCCAATACACTCTGAGGGGAACCTCGGTGTGTGTGTACGTTATTTTTAACTTCTCAAACACAAGGCAAAAACCTTACACTGACCATTCACATATAACAGCCACTATACACGTAAATACAAATGTATATTGAATTTATGCAGAAGCGTATAAGATAAAGCTACCACTTTACATGTTAACCAGACCCTAAGACATCTTGGCTGAGCTTCGAGCCTACAAAGTACCGCTCACAGGCTGAGCTGCGAGTGCACATTAAACTAGCACTGAGAGTGCAGAAATTAATGGAAGGCAGCGATGATCCACTCCCAGGAGTCCTCCTGAGACAGCACAGTCACTGAGCGAGGACACAACGTCCACACTTCTTCACGGGTTCTGACAACAGAGGAGAGTGAGGGCAGCCATTTCTTTGCTGGTAAAGTCAACAAAGCATACATTGACATCCTGAAACTTTCGAGACACTGCAGTTTTCACTGTTGATGCAAACACAAAAATAACCTAAAGAGCCGCGAGGGACGTAAAACTCTATGGCAAAACTACAAACAAAAATATTGAACAATAATTACGCTGCCAATTTTTGGTCTCCGCCCAGCACAAGGAATATGCGACCAACATTCATTTTACTGAATGAGGGGTGGAGATATGTTGCAGCTTTTTTTTAAGTGTAGTATTGGCACGCCTCTGGCAAACAGTGATAGGGTGAGTGATGATGAAAGTGTTTCATCTTTTTCAGGTCGCCCTGCCTCGGTGGGAAACAGCCGATGTGTTAAAACAAAAAATCGTTCGAAAGCCTCAATGTCAACCTTGCTCTTTTATTTATTGGGTATTCCCTAGAGCCTAGGTGGTACCTTAACTAGAAAAAGATTCATGGAACCACTGGTATCTGCAGGAATCCTCTGGTCATTTTTATATGGACCATTCCTGAGTTTGGTTATCGAGCGATAACTCTAGAAAGCCTCTTCCCATCGACTTGAATGGCTCATGCGCCTTATAACTAGAAGGGCAATCTAGAAGTTTAGACTGTAAATTATTGAAGAGATTGTGAAATTTTAAATGTTGTTTTTTATTAAATAATTTGAAAATGCCTCGCTGGATCGTCTTCAATCCTTTAACTCTGATAACTCGAGAATGCCACGTCAAAGCGGCTTCAGACTTAAAGTGCTGGTACACAAACAACCCGCGCCGTTATCCGTTTATCTGTGCAGGTTATCCGTGCATTTGTGCGGGTTATCTGTATATTTGTGCGGGTTATCCGTGTATTTGTGCAGGTTATCCGTGTATTTGTGCAGGTTATCCGTGTATTTGTGCAGGTTATCCGTGTATTTGTGCAGGTTATCCGTGTATTTGTGCAGGATATCCGTGTATTTGTGCAGGTTATCCGTGTATTTGTGCAGGTTATCTGTGTTGTGGGGTTCTTTTCATAGATTTGGTAATATTAACAGACGATGAGCTTGGGTTTTGGTAGCGTTTAATGAGGCGTTGGATATATGGGAGCTGAGAGCCTATGCCTGTGTGTCTGTCCTGCACTGAGTCTGGGTGGTAACTGAACACTAGGCCGCCTGGCGCTGAGGCATTAAAAAGGCAGGCCTATCATTGGCTGATGCCAGATCACATGGGCAGAGGTTGGAAATCACGTGAACAGCCGTGATGCAGCCGTTATAAGTACAACCCGTACAGCTCGGGCATGCTACGTATGGCGTCTCGACATACAACTACACAAACTAAGGACAACAGGCAACAACTT
>WNWK01024177.1:0-30087 GCA_009830355.1 Cherax destructor | reverse complement strand
AATGTGCCCAGACGCGGGAAAGGGGCAGTGCCACCAGCTCACTGCCTTACACCCGGCCCGTTTTTTTTTCTCGGGGGAAATTTTTTTTTTCTATGTCCATATGTTTATGTATTTGTATTTTTCTTGTGTTCGGGACCTTTTTTTCGAAGAAAACCATTTTTTTTAATCCATTCATGGTGGGACGACCAGGGTGCGTGCCCCGATGTAGACCCCTGACTTTTGCATAGACACCCCCATGCTGTCCCCCGCTGAGTTCATTTCCCCGGTTTCCCCTATTTCCGCCAAAAGGTGGCATACCCAGGGAGTCTGCCTCCCCCCCTCCCCCCCCTCTTTGGCCCCCTTCAGTCAGTCAACAGGCCTAACTGCCCCCCTCCAAGGCATGGCCCACCTGGGCCATGGCCACAGCACGCAGCCGTTACCTGCCCTTTATTAAAATAAAGTAAGAAGCCCCGGTTAATTTAACCCCCCCAAAACCCCAAATAACACACTTATTTATTATTTTTATGCACTATCATTATTAATTTTTGAGTACAATTTAACCTAATTTTGTCAGAACACAGATTGGCTATGAAATCACAAGAACTACAAAAATTGGGAATGAGAACAAAAAATTATATAAAATAATAAAAAGAAAAAAAAAGGTTATGGGCAACGATTCTGCAAGGGCGGACTCCTGTTGCGTCGGGAGCACCCATCCCAAACTTCCCGCCTCATATCTCAGTAACTATTTCCCAAAATTTTTTTTTTTATCCTTAAAAAAAAAATGTTTTTATTTCAAAAAAAAAAATATTGGGGGCACTGGGGGGCGCGAAATAATATACGTGGGGCCCTTTTTAAGGGGTTAAATAAGAAACAGTAGAAGAGAAAATACATAATGGGAGTGAAATTTAGATATACAGTAGGGCCCCACTTATACAAAGGTTAGGTTCCAGGCACCCGGAAAAGGACATCGCTAAAGAAACCCCTTTTTTTTTGATTATAAATGCATAAAATGCCAGACAACAAGTTTACACTAACAAAATTTAAGTTAGCAAAGAACTAGGCATTAAAAAAATAAAAAAAAATACACAAAAGTACACTCATTATTACCTCAAAATATTTTTAGTCTTAATGTAGGGTGAGAATAGAAAATTTTAGAAGAAGTCATTGGTATATTACCCCCCCTGGCCAACCCCCCACCCTAACCCTTTTAGGGTCCCGGGCCAAATTTCAGTGTGACCGGGCCCCAAAATTTTTAAAAAAAAAAAAAATTTTTATTTTTCTTATGAACTTGTAGAGAATCTTTTCTGAAGGAAAAAAACAAAAGTACGAAATTTGATGGAAAATTGATGATATTATACTTTTGCGAATTTTTGATGCTCCCCGCATTTTCGCCCCCGTTTTTCCACTTTTACTCCCCTTTTTGTCCAAAAACATTACAGGGGCCCCAAACGTAAAAAATTCATTCCAGAAGCCTGCTCAAGTGCCATTACCCAACAATTTATCCCCTTTAAAGGGAAAAATGTCACATAGGTTAGTCTTTTCAACCCCCCAAAAAAAACATTCCCAAGACAAAATTATATTGTACATAATTGTAAATTTTTCCGGGGTTTCTTTTTGGGGCCCTGTATTCCCGTCAAAATTTTTTCTATTTCACTAGTTTGCTTTATTCTATCAATTGAGCAAAAATCGCCCCGTCAACTGTTTCAACTACAAAAAAAAAATGATTGAAAAATTTGGAAAAATTTCAAAATAGGGTGTAGAATAAACAATGGGATTTTTCACTAAACTAACATTTCCTCTGTTCATTAGTTACGTTTTCAGTCTTTACAAATGAATTCCATTTTAATTTTTTATTCACATAATGAATTTTTATTCAAACCCAAAAAAATGGAAGATTTACTGTTATGTAATATTGTAATAATTGTACAAATAATATCACCACATTTGTGAACGTATATTAGACCCACCAGTTGGCGTGTATTAGACGTGTGAGGTCATTGTTTACTTTGAACATTGGAAAAAATTTAACATTTCCGCTACTTTGAGCTCAGTTTCAAGCCATTTCCAATACAAAAACCAATAAAAATCATCTATATATCTGCAATATATCTTCCATTCTATCAAATGAGATCAAGAAATCTAAATACAACTATAAAAAGTACACGAAAAACACTGCAAAGTCGCTGTTTTAATCAAATTACGGTTTCAGTTTTTCTCTCATTATGCACTGTGTGCTGCAGGATTTGTTTATGTGGTGCACACTTACCACATAGATGTATTCTCTCATACCCAGGCCCAAATTTACCGCTCACAGCTTATCTGAGTGAACTGAGCTCATGACGTAGAACTACGGTTTGGACCCTAAAAAGGGTTTAAGGTTACTAGAATCTTTTCTCACAAGACAATCAACTTGAGAACATTATGAACACACACACATACACACGTGTTGTCCCATTCACAAGCGTGACACACATACAAACACTCAAGTAATATTTGCTGATGAATAACTTCTAGTCAAGACTAAAATTCACAATAACAAGACTGAAACAATTCACAGCTAACTCACAAATTGGAGATAAATCTTCAAATGAAGTTTCGTTTCATCATGGACCATTATCAAGACAACTTGATAATGATCCATAGTAAACAAAAACATTGTCTGTTGTGAACTACTGATCAAAATATATCTAGGAATTCAAGTTAATTGTTGAAAGTCGTCAGAGTGAAGCAGACATACAGATCTTCGAAGCTTTGTACTGCATCATACTTTGCCTGTCTCTGGCATCCATAAAATTCATATTCAAATTCAATATAGTAAAAATAAAAGGGAAAGAATACAGATGTGAAGAAAAATGAGCTTAAAATACTGCAAGTAATTAGCACCTCACCTGTAATTCTAAAAGATTTGTGGCTTCTTTCCATGTCTTGTCATCACGTTCGTTAGTGACTCGTGGAAATCTAATGGAAATTCCATCTCCTGTATGGATCTTATGACGCGTGAACTCTGCTCCAGTGATTTCCCAAACTGGCGCTTTCTGAAGATTAACATAACATGTTGAACCCACAACAATATGAAGAATTAAACCTTTTTCTAATTTTAAATCATCACATTTGTAAATACATACCCAAGATTATGAGTGAGATTACTTTTCAATCTTCCTAGTTGGGCATTTATATAAACAAATTATTATTATTTTCATGGGGAAACGGTAAACTTGTAGGGGTCATACAGCACTGGGGAATGGGAGGTAATTAGATTTATTGCAAACAAAGGGGGGTAGCTCCAATTCCTTGGAATAAGCAAACATCACTCAGTATAAAAGCACCTTTCCCCTATGAAGGGGAAAATCCAGAGGCATCTATTTTATTCTGAAGAAACTGAGAAAATAGTTCTTCCTTTGTACAAAAGCTGAATCATTGTATATATTCCAAATAGAGTGGTCCCTCGGTTTTCCCCGAAAATTCGTTCCAGAATGCTGCTCAAGTGCCATTACCGAACGAATTTACTTCCTTAAGAAATAATGTCACGTAGGTTAGTCTATTTCAGACCCCCAAAAATACACTTGCAACAGCACTTACGAAAATACACTTAAATAAATGTTTGAGTTTGGAGATGCACGAAAACCGAGGGACCACTGTATCATAAATAAAAAAAAAGGCATAATACCGTGACTGGAACAATACACACAACCCATAAGCTGCTCTCTTTTTATATGTGTGGGTTTGTGTGTATTATTCCAAATATCCAAATAAACCACTTCCTGGAATCTTAGTACAGTGGACCCCCCAGTAACGTAAAACTTCATTCCAGAAGCCTGCTCAAGTTCCATTACCGAAGAATTTACTCCCTTAAGAAATAATGTCAAGTAGGTTAGTCTATTTCAGACCCCCAAAATACACTTACAAAGGCACTTACAATATTACACTTACATAATTACGATTTCCGAGGTGTTCGTTACTGGGGTCCACTGTACTTTAACTGCATCAAATCTATCACTTTTAAATCTAATACATGTGCATGTGTAATATCTAAATAGATTAAAACAAGGATGACATGATAAGAAAACTTGCATCATATATTTATTGACAAATGATATTCATTAAAATACAAGCACAGATGTTTACACTCTGATATTGTGTAAGGTAAAAAGTTTACATTATTATTATTATAATCAAATAGAACGCTAAACCACAGGGTTATACAGCGCTGCAGGTTGTGTAGGATGCAGGGAGAGTGAGTTGTAAGAGGGAGATGGACGATTTGTAGGGTATGGAGTGCTAGATGACGGTGGGTAGTGCAGGGGTGGAGGGTAGCAAGAGATCGAGGTAGAAGGGACTGAGGGAGGTGCTAGAGGTATAATCTTCAGAGTTTGTGTAGTAAGTCAGTTTCTGTCAAAAAGTCAACAAGAGAGTCAGGATTAAAGGAGGGTCCATCTGCAAGAAGGAAGGTAAAGAAAGGGCCGCAGAGCGAAGACGTCGTTGAAGGTATATTCTGCGTGCTCGTTGATAGAGTGGGCAGTCCAACAGGATATGTCGAACAGACACTGGAACCTGACAATGCTCACAGAGAGGGCAAAGGAGCCTCTCCATGAGATACCCGTGAGTAAGACGAGTGTGGCCGATGCGAAGACGGGAGAGAGTAGTCTCCCAACCTCGACATTGGTGACAAGAAGAAGGCCAGAAACCTATAACCGGTTTAATAGAATGAAGTTTGTTATTCAGCAGGTCAGACCAGCGTTGTTGCCAACGGGTGCGAAGGTGGGTAGCAATGACCGCAAAATAGTCCGTGAAAGGAACACCTCTATATGAAACTGGAAGGTCATGTACTGCTGACCGCGCAGCAGTGTCTGCCTGTTCATTGCCCTGTACGTCAACATGACCAGGGACCCAACAAAAAACAATATCTTTATGCTTGCTAAAGATACGGCGTAACCAAAGGTGGATACGAAGAACTAGGGGGTGAGGTGTATCAATTTTACGGATAGCCTGTAAAGCACTAAGGGAGTCTGAAACGACCACAAATGGTGACTCAGGCATAGATGCAATACGGATAAGTGCCACAAGAATGGCATACAATTCAGCCGTAAATATGCTAGCCGAGGGTAATAGATGCCCTCGTACAACGCTGTCCGGAAACACTGCTGCGAATCCGACGCCATCAGATGACTTTGAACCATCGGTGTATACTGCGATGGCATGGGAATGAGAACGGAAGTGGTCTAGAAAGAAAGAGCGAGAAGCCGCCGTAGGTAGTTGGGCTTTCGCGCAAGGTAGAGGAATAGAACAGACACGGACAGCAGGAACTTCCCAAGGGGGTAGGGGAAACGGAGATGTCACATGAACATATAGAGGTGGGAGCTGAAGGGAAGACACGAGTGAATGTAGACGAAGAGAAAAGGGACGAAGTAAGCAGGGGCGACGAACAAATAAAGAGCGCCTACTAACATCTGTGACAATCCTATACATAGAAGGATTGCGGAGGTCATGAGAGCGAACATAATAGCGAATGCAATGTGCATCGCGACGATCGGACAAGGATGGAATGTTCGCTTCTACATAGAGGCTCTCAACCGGGGAAGAACGAAAAGCACCAAGGCATAAGCGTAATCCCTGGTGATGGATAGGATTAAGGCTGGAAAGAGTGGCAGGAGAGGCTGCCGAATATATCTGGTCACCATAATCGAGTTTCGATAGAATTAGGGCCGAATGTAGACGAAGGAGAGTTCTACGATCAGCTCCCCATGAAAGATGTGCGAGGGTTTTAAGGAGGTTCAGCCGGCTATGACAAGTCGCCTTCAGAGAGGTAATGTGAGGTTTCCAGGACAATCTGCGGTCAAACAGGAGGCCGAGAAACCTGACTGTATCACGTTCTGGAATACGTGAGCCGTATAGGTACAATGGATGATCAGAGACCACTGAACGTCTAGTGAACGTAATTTGATGAGTTTTGCCACTAGAAAATTTAAACCCGTGAGTGGTGGCCCAATCAGAAACCCGGTTGATGGCATGCTGGAGGGAAACTGCAATGAGGTGACAGTCAGCACCTGCACAAGCTATAGCAAAGTCATCCACATAGAGCGATGACCAAATATTGGATGGGAGAACAGATGCCAGATTATTAATAGCAAGCAGAAAAAGTGTTGTGCTCAGAACACATCCCTGGGGGACACCTTCAGCTTGGACAAATTCCCGGGAGAGTTCATTACTAACCCGGACCCGGAAATGTCTGTCAGTTAAGAAAGCCTTAAGAAAGAATGGTAGGTTGCCTCGGAGGCCTAAGGAGTGGGCCTGGGCCAAGATATTATATCTCCAAGTTGTATCATAAGCCTTCTCAAGGTCGAAAAAGATAGCGATAACCGAATGGTTATTCGCAAAGGCATTACGAATATACGTATCCAAGCGCAGCAAGGGGTCAATGGCAGAACGGCCCTTACGGAAGCCATACTGACTAGGGGAGAGACTACTATGAGTCTCTAAATACCACATCAAACGTCTATTAACTAGACGTTCCATCACCTTGCAAACTGCACTGGTAAGGGCGATGGGACGGTAGTGAGAGGGATCACGTCCCGTAGCACCTGGTTTTCGAAAAGGAGAACAATAGCAGACTTCCACAGCTGGGGAATAACTCCTTGCGACCATATAAGATTAAAGAGTCGTAAGAGGACAGTAAGAGCAGACTGATGTAAATGCTGTAGCATACGAATATGTATGCCGTCTGGCCCAGCTGCCGATGATCGGCAAGCAGAGAGTGTTGCCTCCAGTTCTTGAAGGGTAAAAGGCACATTATAGGATTCTTCTCTAAGAGAAGAAAATCTAAGGGCTTTAACTCGCTGGCAGACTTAGAAGAAAGGAACGAGGGGCATAGATGGAGCCCCTGAGAAATGCGGACGAGATGATTACCAATTTCAGTGGCAACGGCAAGAGGGTGTGCTATATCGACACCAGCAACCTGAAGAACAGGAGCCGGGTCGGGGGAGAATTTACCACTCAATTTCCGCACTTTCTTCCAGACTGCACTCATCGAGGAAGCCGAAGTGATAGTAGAAACGTAATCTCGCCAGCAAGTGCGTTTAGCATCACGTATGACACGGCGAGCAATAGCTCTCTTCTGCTTGAAATCAAGGAGTCTCTCTGTGGTTCTGTTATACCGATACCTGCCCCATGCAGCGCGTTTTAAACGCACTGCCCGAGCACAAGTAGGAGACCACCAAGGCACGCACTTCTGAGGATGCTTGCCCGAGGTTTGGGGAATAGAATGCGAAGCCGCTGTGAAGATGGAGGACGAAAAGAGATGTAAAACCTCATCAATGGAGGACGAGGTAGGAACCTCATGAAAGGCAGTAAGATGTGCGTAAAGGTCCCATTTCGCCCGGTCAAATTGCCAGCGTGGGCAATGAGGAGGTGGAGAAAACAGAGGGGACTGTAGGATGATTGGGAAATGATCGCTGTCATGTAAGTCCGGGAGGACAGACCAGGTGAAGTCAAGGACAGTTGATGAAGAGCAGATGGAAAGATCGATGCAGGAGAAAGAATGAGTTCGGGGATCAAAATGGGTAGGAGTACCCGTATTTAAAACATGGAGGGAAGAGAAGCAAGAAATGCCTCCAACTGAATGCCACGGAGTCACAGTGCGACCCTCCCCAGAGAAAGTGGTGCGCGTTAAAATCGCCAAGTAATAGAAGGGGTGGCGGTAAGGAAGAAACCAGAAAATCAATATCTGGGATAGACAATGCCCGCGAAGGGAGAGATATAAAGAACAGAGTGTATACCACTTATTCAAGTGGATACGGGCTGCGGTGTAATGTAAGGAAGAAGGGACATAGAGCTGACGGTATGGCACACCAGTGCGTATAAGAAGAGCACTTTCGTTAAAGGTTCCATCGGAAAAAGGATCCGATGAATATAACAAATTATAGCCTGAAAAGGGCCTGATAACAGTGGATTGTAGTTTGGGTTCTTGCAAACAGACCCCAATAGGGGAAAACTGGGAGAGCAGCACCTGAAGCTCACCCCTGTTACCCCTGAGGCCTCGGATATTCCACTGCAAATAAGCCATGATTTATGGAGAAAAAGATAGAAGTGGTAGTGAGAGGAAGCTATGGACTAGGGTTAGAAAAGTCCACGTGTGGAGGCAGCGGAAGACCTGTAATCAGAGAGGGAGGAGGACGTTGTGAAGGAAGAGGGGGTTGAGACGAAGAAGAGAGATTAGGAACCTCAGACGGAGTAGTGTCCATCATCGGCCCAGTCTCTGAAATATATTCTTCAATAGCTTCCAGTGTTTCGGAAGTCAAAGATGCAGAATGGGAGACTACATTAGAAATGGAAGAAACTATCGGGGAGTCTAGAGACTGTACTAAAGTAGAGGACGAGGAGGTAGAAGAGGGAACTGTCGTAGGGACTTGGGAGGGGACAGGGGATGAAGGTAGTGTATGAGGAGGAGGATGAACCTCCACACACGTTACAGAACTAGTCGGAGGCGAAGAACCTGGCAATAGGGATTTTTTGCCGGGCTTATAAGAGGGGGGGCGCTGAGGTTTAGGTGTAGTACGAGGACGTGTAGACTCAGAACTGTGCGAGTGAATAGAGGAAGGAGTGTGGATAGTATGGGAAGCCGAGGTAGGGACCTCGGAGCCAAGAACTTCAAAAGGATTCGAGACAGGGGTGACGGAGGATGAGGCGACCACAGAGGAAGCCGTGGAAGTTGGGACCCCAGAAGCGGGGCGACGTTTAGCAATGCGAGAATAAGAAATACGGGGAAGTTTCCCTTGAAGGCGAAGATGAGAGACAGCCATAGCATAGGAGAAGCCTTCTGCCTCTTTGAGACAACGGATTTCCCGCTCATTCAGGTAAACCTGACAACGGCGAGAATATGAAGGATGTGCCTCATGACAGTTAAGGCAAGAGGGAGGTAGAGTACAAGAAGAACTGGCATGGTCGTCAGCACCACAGACTGGGCATTCGGCCATGGACCTGCAATATTTTGCTGGATGACCAAAACGCCAGCAGTTTCTACACTGCTGCGGTGTAGGGGTCACCTTTCGAACTTGTAAACGTTGACCTGCAATGTAGACCGAAGGTGGCAGTTCTCGGCAGTCAAACGTTAAACGAGCTATATTGCAAGGATAACGTCTTCGCTTATTGGCTGGGAGGACAAAAGTGTCAACTTTAAGGATAGGGAGTTCTTGGAGCTCAAGCTGCTCGAAAATGTCATCACCACATGTCTGGAAATTCCGTTGGACAATGGTGTGGGGCAAAATGACAGAACCACAACAAGAATTGAGGGAATGGTGCTTGTCAATAGTAACAGGTGTATTGTCAATGGTCGTAAGAAGAGAAAGATCGCGAGCTTGGCCAGCATTCTGGACCGTGATGATGCGAGTGCCGCTCTTGAGAGCGTGAAATGAGATGTTTTGACCAACATGGCGTAGCAGAGCCTTACCAATACTATGGTCTGAAAGATAGGTATTAGGAGAAGTTGGACGAAGAGTAAAAAACTTTGTCCATTGAGTAGTTTGAAACAGAGAGTTTAAAGGGAGTGCGCGACGAGCTTGTCGTTTTTGAGAGGAACGAGAAGAAAGTGTCGAATCGTCATGTGTGGGTCTTGGTCGTTTGGGTGTTGGACCAGGGGTGGTCCGATGTGAGACGGGCGAGCGATTCGAAAATTGCCGCACCGTCGAGGGAGAAGCCGGAATCAAAGTCAGAGAAGAGCGTAGGTCAGATGTATCTAAAGGGCCAGTCAGGTCCCTGGGACCTGAAGCAGGTGACGAACTGGCACCCGCTTCAGGTACAGGGGTATTAGGGTTGTCCGAAGAGTTATCCATTAACAAGGTAGGGTCAGAACTAGGTGCGGTATCAAGGGGCCCGGGGGTAGAGTCACGGATTAGGGCATCCATGGTTAGGTTACTTCTTTCTTTTTGTTTTTAAGAAAAAAAAAGAAAGAAGAAAAGAAAATAAAAATAAAAAAAAAGAATAAAAAAAGGGGGGAACGTGGAGGAATAGCTCCTAGGAGGAATGAAAGGGGCGTAAATCCCCCTCCGCGCCCAAGAGGACCTCAACACCGCAAGTAGTGCAGATGCTGCATGGAACCCGTGCCATACCCTACCCTTCATGCCAGTAAACCAGCAATCCGGGATAGCAACCTCACATCCACCGAGCCACCTCGGCGGACAAAAGAGAGGGCGGCCGGATATCCGCCACTAAAGCATACCGCTTCGGCCACCACCCCGGAATCCAAAGGTGGCCTCCAGAGATACACCCGTCGCCCGAAAGATACCCAAGGCCACCCCCGGGAGACCGGAGAGGGATCGGGACATCCCCAGGCGATCCAGATTCCACGGCAAACTACACCACCGCCAAGAACCTCAACGGAATGGGAATGGACCACGGTACCCTTCCCCCTACCTAGGAACTTGAAAGCCTGTGGAGAGAAGCTCCCAGGGTAAAAATGGGAAGGAAATAAGGGAGGGATGAGGAGGAGGAGGAGGAAAGGGAAAAGGGAGGATGGGGAAGATGGGAAAGGGAGGGGGGATTGGGGGGTAATTAGGTTCGGTCTGAGGAAGAAGACCAAAAGGTCCAATTCCTCAGACCGATAGCCTCTTTACCTCGTCAAGGAGCCCCCCTTAAAGAGGTATGCATTTAGAAGTGGAAAAAAAAAAATGGCGTTCTGCTTTTTTTCGCTGTCTGCTTTAAGGCACTAGCCTGGAACCTAACCTGCCGTATAAGTGGGGCCCTACTGTATATGAATCTTAAAGTCATTGTGGACCTTTTTATATAGCAAAGGTCTGCTATTTGCCAACCACTTCAAAGCTGTTGTTAAAAGGCACCTCCTGACCATCATGTGATTTATGACAGCAGTATACTATGTAAAATTTTGAATTTTTATCTATTCTTCATCCTCCTGTACATCTTGTTTCTGCTATTTTTCTATTCCCATTCACTGTACCAAGAACTACAATGCATTCACACTGACACAGCTGTTTCATAAACTAGCATCACTTAACCTTTTTCAAAAAAACGGCAGTTTTAATCAGGGGTGAGTCAAGGTATGTATAGTAGCACTGGTGGATATCAGCTAATTTTGGTGGTATCAATATCAGCGAAACCTGAGTACAGTAGGACCCCCATATCTGCTGGGATAGGTTCCATGGACACCGAAACCGTGGATAGTAGCAAACCCTATGTATAAGTCCTATACATACCTATTATAGAGTTTAATTGATAAATTATGCACATTAAGTAGAAAATTATAATTTTTCACTGACGAGAAGCACTTCATGCCTTGTCTTAGGCTTTGAAGAACTGCCAGCTTCTCTACTTTTGTGCATTGGGGCTATTATTAAGCAAAATTAAGAGGTATTTTTGGGCCACAGTAAACCGTGGATACTGAATCAGTGGATATGGGGGTTCTACTGTATTGGAATGAGCAAAAAATGGGATACTGTCCCACCCCTAGTCTTAATACTAGTCTTGGTTTGTCCACAATGCTGTGCATCTTGCATCCTAAGGGCTTTCTAATTTATTTCATATTTTATACAACAATTTGGAAAAAAAAAGAATGTCTGGCCCATTTTGGAGTACGCAGCACCAGTATGGAACCCACACCTGACAAAGCCTTCTAAGAAACTTGAGAAGGTGCAGAAGTATGCATTGAGGCTTGTACCAGAGCTAAGGGTTATGAACTAAGAGGTGAAGTTAATGGAATTGAATCTAATGACACTGGAAGAGAAAAAACCCAGGGAAGACATAACCCATAAAATACACAAGAGGAATTTATAGGCTAGACAGGGACAGGCTGTTTAACCCTTTGGGGGTCGGTGCCGTACTAGTACGTTTTACGAGCAGGGGTTGGTGCGGTACTAGTACGCCCAAATTCTAGCGGCCTCAATTTAAGCAGAAAACGTCTGTTAGGCATACATATGAAAGAATGGGTCTGTGTGGTCAGTGTGCGCAGTATGAAAAAAATCCTGCACTACACACTGCATAATGAGAGAAAAAAAACTGACCGTTTTTTTCAATTAAAACAGCGACTTTGCAGTCGATTTTCGTATGGTATTTATTGATGTATTCTCGTTTTCTTGGTCTCATTTGATAGAATGGAAGATATATTACAGAATTAGAGATGAATTTGATTGGTATGACAATAACAAGTAGTACCTTGAAATTGAGCTCAAAGTAGCGAAAATGTTCGATTTTTGACGATGTTGAAGAGTAAACAAATCACACCATGCCTCCAATACACATCAACTGGCGAGTCTTATATTCATGCACAAGTGCTCTGATATTATTTATACCATTTTTACAATGATGCAGTTGTATACATAACAGTAAATCTTCTATTTTTTGTGAGAATAAAAATTCAAAATGAAAAGCAAAAGTAATGAAACAGGGGCTTGGAGACGTGACTAATGAACAGGGAACATGTTATTTTAGTGCCAGGAATGTCTGCCTTGTTTACTCTGGACCCTATTTTGAAATTGGCATCGTTTGAAATTTGTGTGAAATTGGAAAATTGCCATTTTCTGACCACTATTTTGGGTAGATGAAATTGGTAAATAGGCGGTTTCTTGTACTAAATCGATAGAAGAAATGGAGTTCTAGCGAAATAGCTATAATTTTAGGAGACTGAAGCATTGGAATTTGTCGAAAATAGGGCTCAAAGTGGGCAAAATCGCTGATGCGTAAGTGTCATTGCTACCACTAACTTTGCAAAAGCATAATTACGTTAGTTTTCGATCAAATTTCATAATTTTTTTGGCGTTATGATCGGAAAAAGATTCTCTATAATTTCATAAGAAAAAATTAATTTTTTTTTTTCCAAAAATTTTTCGACCCCAGAGAAGGCCTGTCGACCCCCAAAGGGTTAAGAGACAATAAACTGGTGCAGAACTCAGGAACACAGCTGCAAGTACAAGACACAGATGAGCTACCAGGATGTCAGGAAGTACAGCATTTCATCCATCTCAAGATGGTCAGGAAGTGAAATCACCTCACTGAAGAAATGGTGGAGGAAGGCTCCATACATCATTTTTAAAGCATGTATGATAGGGCTCATAAGACTAGGAGGGAGTGAATCTCGCAAGAAGCAAGTTATGATGGAAAGCCAAGAGCTAATACTGAGCCCCTGCAACCACATACAGTGGTCCCTCGGTTTTCGTGCATCTCAAACCGAACATTTATGTAAGTGTATTTTCATAAGTGCTGTTGCAAGTGTATTTTTGGGGTCTGAAATGCTAACCTACGTGACACTTAAGTAATTGTTCGGTAATGGCACTTGAGCAGCATTCTGAACGAATTTCGAAAACCGAGGGACCACTGTACAGTGGACCCCGAGTTTCGTAAAACTTCACTCCTGAAGTCTGCTCAAGTGCCATTACCGAACGAATTCCCCTTAAGGAAAAATGTCACGTAGGTTAGTCTATTTCAGACCCCCAAAAATACTTTTCCACAAGCACTTACAATATTATACTTACATAAATGTACGATTCGGGGTTTACGAAACTGGGGTCCACTGTATAAGCAAGTATATACAGCAGGTCCTTGAATGTCGTTTTACAATATACAATATTTGTGCAAATGCATGACAATATACGATGCGGTATGAAAGTGCTAATCGAGCCCACCACATTTGTTATTGTTTTTAAACCGCCTGGTGGTACGAGGTGCTCCTTACAATTTTCGCTATGCAAACATTTATTCCTTGATTTAACCCTCTTGTAATGAATGTTAAAGGTGCACTGTGCATCCCTGATGTCTGTAGCCACAAAAACAGAGAAGTGTGGCATTAGAAACAAAACTAGAAGTTTTAAAGTGGTCTGACGATGGACAGAGAGGTGTGGTTTTGTTATGTGTCGTTTCGCTTAAGGTTGAGGTTTCCAGAACGTATCAAAGCATTAAGTGAGGACTTACTGTATAGGTGAATGTACACACATGGAAACACATGCATGCACACAAAGACGCACATACACACGGGTGTGCTCGTGATACTACATTGAAAGGCGGGGCCAGAAGCTAAGACTTGACCCATGCACCTACATTTAGGACATAGGTGAGCACACACACACGAGTACACACTAATGCATATACACTCTCCTCTGCTCATGCACGCATTCCCCCACTTACACACGCATGCACTCTCCTGATCACACATACATCACTCACCCCACTCGTGCATGCTCTCTCCCACTCATGAACATGCATGCATTCCCCACTCATATGCACATGCAATCACACCCCACACATGCACAAACTCTCCCCCATTCACTTTCTAAAACAACCTTTCTTTCCTCATCAGTAAAAAGCACTCACAAACAAATGTTCAGGAAAACAAATATTTTCATAATAAATAAAACATCCTTTGACTGCTGTTAAAAATGAATCAGATGTTTAACACAAAGTTAAATAAAATTTTACTAAGGTCTCTACAGGTCCTAGTCATTATAAATACCCAGACATAATAAAAAAAAATTAGAGAAAACCAAAGCACAGAAAAGGCAAACCTTATAGCTCAGGATTAGGTACAGGCATATCTTGCTAATATGGCGGGTCAAGTTCCAGACCACTGCCGAAAGTGAATAATGCCTTAAAGTAAATCACAGCCTTTTTACACTTGTCAATACACATATAAAAGCCCAAAATGTGCTTATACTATCATTTACTAAATGCGCTAGGCGTAAAAAACGATGAACAAATACTGCAAACAGATTGGGCGCGGGTAACAAAATGGCTGGTCAGCTGATGAGCGCATCAGCACTGAAAATAATAAACATGAACATAACTGAAAAGCGCCATATAAGCAAGTGCTCTAAAGTAAATCACCGTATTAGAGGTATGCCTGTAAATGTAACAGAACTGTGGTTAGAGTACTGCCAAGGACGAGGAAGAGTGGCAACCAACTGCCAGTGATGTCTTACTGAATTCTTTAAACTGTTAAGACAGCCCAATTACCCCAGCATGTAACATCTAGTGTTATGTACAAAATATGGAGTACATGAAAAGACAGACAGTAGAGGACCTAACAGTCCACATCTAGGCTATCTGCCAAGAAGAGCCATCTACTTCTACCTGGAATAAGGACTATCATGTATTATCTAGGTGTGAGAATCAAGAATAAAAATAAAAGACTCTCCCCCTCCTTCAGCCACTGCCAGCATGAAAACAAAGAAAAATTATCACCCACTGTTGCCACTGAGTCATAATATTTTTAACCAATTTCAATCACAGGATATTTTAATCTGCTATGAAAGTATTTGTTTTCCTGAATGCCGAGGAAAGGAAGGTTATTTAAGTGAGTGGGGACGGGTGTGCATGTGTATGAGAGGGAGTGCACGAGTGTTCGTGAGTGGGGAGTACACGAGTGTTCGTGAGTGGGGAGTACACGAGTGTTCGTGAGTGGGGGAGTACACGAGTGCTCGTGGAGTGGGGAGTACATGAGTTCGTGAGTGGGGAGTAAATGAGTGTTCGTGGAGTGGGGAGTACATGAGTGTTCGTGGAGTGGGGAGTACATGAGTGTTCGTGGGGTGGGGAGGCATGAGTGTTCGTGAGTGGGGAGTGCAAGAGTGTTGATGAGTTGGGGAGTGCATGAGTGTTGATAAGTTGGGGAGTGCATGAGTGTTGATGAGTTGGGGAGTGCATGAGTGTTGATGAGTTGGGGAGTGCATGAGTGTTCATGAGTTGGGAGTGCATGAGTGTTCATGAGTTTGGGAGTGCAAGGAGGTTCATGATTTGGGGGAGTGCATGAGGTTCATGAGTGGAGATGATGTTTGGGGGGAGTGCATGAGGAAAGTGCATGAATGGGAGTGCAAGTGTTAAAGATTTGGGGGAGTGCATGAGTGTTCATGAGTTGGGGAGTGCAGGAGTGTTCATGAGTTGGGGAGTGCATGAGTGCTCATGAGTCGGGAGCGCACGAGTGTTCATGAGTTGGGGAGGTATGAGTGTTCGATTTGGGGGAGTGCATGAGTGGGGAAGTGTTCATGAGTCGGGAGTGTTCATGAGTGGGGGAGTGTTCATGAGTCATTGAGTACATGAGTGTCAGGGAGTGGTTGAGTGCATGAGTTCATGAGGGCAGGAGAAATATCAAGAGCTGGAACAAATTCAGAGATCGCAGGGCCCTCCATTGAGCCACTGAAACATCTAAATTATTGGGAACCCCTTTCAAGTCTTGAACATGTACTCATTGGAGCGGAGGAGAGAGAAAGATGATAATATATACCTGGAAAGAAATTGGGGGTTTGGCCCCAAATCTGCACATTGCCATAACATACTGGAGTGAGATATGGGAGGAATTTAAAATAAAACCCAGTGAGGAGAAGGGTGCGGTGGGGACAATACGGGAGCACTGTATTAACATCCGGGTCCCAGACTATTCAACATCTTACCAGAACATATCCGAAACACAGCTGGAACCAGAAGCTTCAAGAGGAAACTGGTGCCAGATCAACCGGGTTTGTGATGGATATGTGGGGCAGTGGGCCTCCAGCAGCAACAGCCGGGTTGACCAGGCAAGCACCAGACGAGCCTGGCCCATGGCCGGGCTCAGAGAGTAGATAAACCCCAAACTCTTCAAAGATTTTCAAAGGGGAGTGCATGAGTTTTCTGGTTGAGGAGTGCATGAGTTTTCCCAGAGTCAGGGAGGCATGAGTGTTCATGAGTCAGGGAGTGCATGAGTGGGGGAGTGAAAGGAGTGTTCATGATTTGGGAGGAGTGCATGAGTGTTCATGAGTCGGGGAATGATGAGGTTCATGAGTCAGGGAGTGCATGGGTGGGGGTGCATGAGTGTTCATGAGTCGGGAGTGCATGAGTGGGGGAGGATCATGAGGAGGGAGTGCTTTATGTGTGTACTCGCCATTTGTGGTTGCAGGGGTCAAGACTCAGCTCCTCTGTGTGTGTGTGTGTTCTCACCTATATGTGGTTGCAGGAGTCGGTCATTGCCCCCTGGCCCCGCCTCTTCACTGGTCGATACAAATTTCACCTCTCCCTGCTCCATGAGCTTTATCATACCTCTTCTTATAGCTATGTATGGAACTTGCTTCCACCATTTTACTCTAGATTATTCCACTTCCTGACAACTCTAAGGCTAAAGAAATACTACCTAACATCCCTTTGACTCATCTAGGTTTTCAGCTTCCAATTGTGGCCCCCTTTTTCCTGTATCCCATCTCTGAAACATTCGAGCCCCGTCCACCTTGTCAATTCCTCCCCGGTATTTCATACGTTGTTATCATGTCCCCTGTCTCTCCTAGCCTCTAGTGTCATCAGGTTGAGTGCCCTTACACTCTCCTCATAAGACATACCTCTTAGTTCCAGGACTAAACGTGCTGCAAATTTTTGCACTTTCTCCAATTTTGTGGCGTTTTTTACTAGGGGCAGGTTCCATACTGGTGCTGCATACTCCAGTATTAGCCTGATGTACACGGTGTACAATGTCGTAAATGACTCCCTTTCTCAAATGTTAAAAGCTAATCTCAGGTTTGCCAATCGCCCATATGCTGCAGCAGTTATTTAACTGATGTGTGCCTCAGGAGACATGTTCGTTATAATGCTTACCCCAAGATCCTTTTTTTTAAGTGACGTCAGGGGCCCTTTTATTCCTAAGCTGTATGCCCTCTGCGGTCTTCTGTGTCCTTCCCCAATCTTCATGACCTTACACTTATTGGGGTTAAACTCAAGGGGCCATTTGTTGGACCAGACTTGTAGTTTGTCCCAAAATCCCTTGTAATCTTAACTGATCCGTCCGCTTGTATTTTTCTCGTCACATCATCAGCAAATAGTGACACTTTGAATCTATTCCTTCCATCATGTCGCTCACATATATAAGAAACAGTACCGGCCCTACTGACCCTTGTGGAACCCCCACTTGACACATGCATGCACTCCGATACTCGTCACTCACCACATCACTCATTTCCTTCCTGTTGGGTATTCCCAGATTCCCAGGTCACTGGGGAAGTTTATTATTATTACAATTATGGGGAAGAACTAAAAACCCCTTGGGGTCATAAAAATTTATTATATGGAGGAAAGGCACGAAAGCCTTTTTTAGCTCTTTTGATATTTTACTCTGAAGTGAAGGTACCAATGACAGCTTCGAGGGAAGCACTCAACCCATGATCATACAGGAACTAAGGATTAGCACAGTCCCCTACAGGTAGGGGACTGTAGTTCTAATTCCTTATATGAAGACTTGTCATCAAAATAGGTAAGCTACACACAAAGGTATACCACAATGTACTTACCACGGAGCTGGACGCTGCACAGGTGGTGGTGGAACACATCCATGGCATTGTCCTAGGCTATTCATACATGACTTGTGAACTATTTGCATCTTGCACACTGGTATCCCTTTAAAAAAACAAAATTGCTTATATTAAACTAATATTCTTATTTGTGAATTTAGATGGGAAAAAAATTTTACATTTTTATAAAATATTCAAGGTGCTAGTGAATGAAGAAAACTATCAGAGCTGGAAGAGGGAACACAGGCCTAATAAGTACTAGAACATACCACAGTGATGACAAAAGTATCTTTCCAGAATGTGAGATATTATTTTAACAACATACCTTTTTTTAAAACAAGTCCCCACCATAATGTAATAGGTACATCATGTCTTGGTAATTCTACAGAAATGTTGTTGAATGAAAAAACAACTGCTTGCAAGAAAGTCCACATAGCCTTTGAAAATTCCCTCTAGTATATATATAGGACTGCTGTTATGTATCTATACTTTTATATTTGTTAGTTTTGAGGAAATCATCGCTACTGCAACCCAACCTCACCCCAGACCTTGTAAACCGGACAGGAAATATTACTGAGATAACTACACAGATAAGAAATACACAGGAAAGTAAAGATAAACATACACTAAATATAACTAGAAGCTTGTAAAAAATTCACCTGCCATGTTACATGTACTAGAGACAGAAAAGACTAGCAACCTTGCCAGTAGAAAATGATTAGCATGTTCCTATATCTGACTTATACGAGAAAAAGAGTAATACAGTAGAACGTCATTTAGCACGATAGTTACGTTCCTGAAAAAGTCGTGTTAGATAATTTCGTGTTAAATAATTAAAAGAATTTAATGGGAAAAATAGGGTTACGTTCCTGGAGTCCCCAAACCCAAAAACAAGTTTTTTTAGACCAACAGATCTTAAAAAAATAAAAGGAATATGTAATTGTAGTTCATTATCGTGATGTATTATGTTTTTTTTACTGCTTAAGACTAAAAAATGTAATAGAAATAATAGTATTTACCTTAAATTGTGAGTGCTGGTGTTTGTGGATGATTGTAAGAGAGTGGAGAGTTATGCTGTGGCCCTACTGGGCTGAGGTGGATAGTGGGTTCTTGAACTGAAGTCGATGGTTGAACTGAGTGTCTAATTTTAAGTCAGTCAAGTCATTTAAGTCAGTCAGTCAGTCATTAAGTCAGTCAGTCAGTCATTAAGTCAGTAAAGGTCAGTCATTAAGTCAGTCAGAAATGTCATTAAGTAAATGTCAGTCAGTCATTAAGTCAGTCAAGCCATTCATTAAGTCAGTCAAGCCATTCATTAAGTCAGTCAAGCCATTCATTAAGTCAGTAAAGCCATTATTGTCAGTCAAGCCATTCAGTAAGTCAGTCAAGCCATTCAGTAAGTCAGTCAAGCCATTCAGTAAGTCAGTCAACCCATTAGTTAAGTCAGTCAAGCCATTCAGTTAAGTCAGTCAAGCCATTCAGTTAAGTCAGCGGCCATTCAGTTAAGTCAGTCAAGTCATTCAGTTAAGTCAGTCAAGTCATTCAGTTAAGTCGTCCAAGTCATTCAGTTAAGTCAGTCAAGTCATTCAGTTAAGTCAGTCAAGTCATCTAGTTAAGTTCTCAAGCCATTCAGTCGTCAGTCAGTCAAGCAGTCCCCAGTCAAGTCGGTCAGTCAAGTCAGTCAGTAAAGGGTCAGTCAAGTCAGTCAGTCAAGTCAGTCAGTCAGTCAGTCAGTCAAGTCAGTCAAGTCAGTCAGTCAAGTCAGTCAGTCAAGTCAGTCAGTCAAGTAAAGGTCAGTCAGTCAGTCAGTCAGTCACACAAACTTATATTTACATTTTTTTATGTGTACAAAGTAACACTTCACAAGGGGTTATGTCTTGTCTAATATCTTTTCTTCGTTAATTCAAGATCAAAACACAATTCACTCTTATTTTTCCCGCAAAACAGCTGGCTTGTAGCCAGGACTTCTTGACGTGTAAGGGAAAAAGTACGAATGCTGGGATGGTGGGGTCTTGTGGTGGCTGGGGAAGGCGGGTGGTGTCTGCTGAACCACAACAGTAGTAGTAACAAGACTGCTTTGAGAATGGTTATTTGTTTTTCCCCTTTCCCCCAAACTTATAAGTTTATTCAGGTATAACAGATACAGTTACGAAGATTATCATACATATAGCATATGTGTAGAGAACCTAGGGTAACCCAAAAAGTCAGTGTGACAGTATTTCCATTGACTGACTTGGGTTATCCTAGGTTCTCACACATGCTGCTATGTATGATAAATGTAACTGTACTCACCCAAGGGTTTCAGGGTCGAGACCCCAGCTCCTGGCCCCGTGTTTTGAATAAACTGGTTTTAAGGAAGGAAAACAAATTCCCTTTTCCCCAAAGCATGAATTCTTAGGCAGTAAATAACCATGCGCTCAAAATTTTTCCTCCTGCCAACTGTAATATCATCTTTACATCGTAAGATGATAATGTGTCGCAAATCTATCCCTGGGAATACCGGGTAACGGCAAATAATCTCGTGCTAAATGACGTTCACTGTACAGTGATCCTCGACTATCGGTCTTAACTGCTCCAGGAGCTGTAGACCTTAACTCAAAACTTCAAACTCGAAACCTTATTTCCTATAAGAAATAATGTAAATACAATTATAATCCGCTCAATCTAAAAATATTCACAAAAATATTTTTTTTTTTTTTAAGAATAAATACTATAGTTTTACATTAATAATAAAAATAATTATAAAGTAATAAATTTATAATTAAACACCTCTTCAAGGGGGGCTCCTTTTGAAGTGGTGAAGAGGTTTCTTGTCTGAGGAATTAGACCTCGGCCCTTCCCTCAGACCGAACCTAATTACTCCCCCAATCCCCTTCCCCTTTCCCATCTTCCCCATCCTCCCTTTTCCTTTTCCTCCCCTCCTCCTCATCCCTCCCTTATTCCCCTTCCCATTTTAACCTTGTGAGCTTCTCTCCACAGGCATTCTAGTTCCTACGTAAGTGGTAAGGTCTCGTAGTCCATCCCATCTGCTGAGGTTCTTGGAGGTGGTTTGCTGCAATCTGGATCGCCTGGGGATGTCCCGATCCTCTCCTGTCTCCCGGAAAGTGCCTTTGGGCATCTTCGGTGACTGGTGTATCTCTGGAGGCCACCTTTCGGATTCTGGGGGTGGGTGGCCTGAAGGAGGTATGCTTGTGGCGGGTAACTGGCCGCCCTCTTTTGTCCGCTCGAGGTGGCTCAGTGGATGTGGGAGGTTGCTATCCCGGATTGCTGGTTTACTGGCATTAAGGGTAGGGCAGGAGACGTGGTTCCATGCAGCATCATCTGCACTACTTTGCGGTGTTGAGGTCCTCTTGCGCGGAGGGGATTTACGCCCTTTCATTCCTCCAATGCCTCCCTTTTCTTTTTTCTTTTTATTTTCTTTTTCTTCTTTCTTTTTTTCTTAAGAACAAAAAGAAAGAAGTAACCTAACCATGGATGCCCTAATCCGTGAACCTGAATTCCCTCGGCCCCTTCTTTGATACCGCACAGAGTTCTGACCTCTACCTCATTAACCCTTTCACGGTGCCGTACTAGTATATTTTAAGGCAGGGGTTGGTGCCGTACTAGTACACGTAAATTCTAGCGCTTCAAATTAAGCAGGAAATGGCCAGGCCTACATATGAAAGAATGGGTCTATGTGGTCAGTGTGCGCAGTAAAAAATCCTGCACCACACACTGCATAATGAGAAAACTGACTGTTTCTTTCGTTAAAACAGCGACTTTACAGTCTATTTCGTATGGTATTTATTGATGTATTCTCGTTTTCTTGGTCTCATGTGATAGAATGGAAGATATATTACAGAAATAGAGATGATTTTGATTAGTTTGACAATGACAAGTACCTTGGAAATTGAGTTTCAAAGTAGCGAAAATGTTCGATTTTCGCCGATGTTCAAGAGTAAACAAATCACACCATGCGTCCAATACACATCAACTGGCGAGTCTAATATTCTGCACAAGTGCGCTATTATTTATACTATTTTTACAATGATGCAGTTGTATACATAACAGTAAATCTTCTATTTTTTGTGAGAATAAAATTCAAAATGGAAAGCAAAAGTAATGTAAGAGGGGCCAGAGACGTGATCTAATGAACAGAGAAGATGTTATTTTAGTGCCAGGAATGTCTGCTTTGTTTATTCTGACCCTATTTTGAAATTGGCATCGTTTGGAATTTGTGAAATTGGCCAAATTGTCATTTTCTGACCACTATTTTGGGTAAAAAAATTGGGGTAAATAGGCGGGTTTTTTGTACCGTGATAGAAGAAATGGGTTCGGGAAATAGCTATGATTTTGTGGACGGGGAAAATTTGGGAAATTTGGGCCCAAAAAAAAGGGCCAAAGTGGGTGAAATCCCCCTCGTAAACATCTTCAAGACCATAACTTTATTTTATACCTTTTTTCTTAAATATGTATGGAAAATTGCTTCCATACATAGCTTTTTCCCCTTTCCCCGACAACTCTAAGGCAAAAAAAATATTTCCCCTTTCCCCCCTTTTACTCATCGGGGTTTTTTTAGCTTCCAATTGGGGCCCCCTTTTTTCCTGTATCCCATCTCAAAAAATTCGACCCCTTTTCCCCCCATTGTCAGTTCCTCTCAGTATTTTATACGTTGTTATGTGTTCCCTTTTCCCTCCTATCCTCTAGTGTCATCAGGTTGATTTTCCCCCCAACCTCCCCCTAAGACATACCTCTCAGTTCCGGGGGCAAACGTGGTTTAAATTTTTTTCACTTTCTCTTTTCCTTACTGTTTGGATAGGTGGGGGTTTCCCCCAAAATGGTGCTGCATCTCCCAAAAAGGCCTAACATACACAGTGTCAGGGTCCTGAATTATTCCTTATTGAGATATGGAATGCTGTTCTTGGGTTTTTTCTAGGCCCCCCTAAAACTGCAGCAGTTTTTTGGGGGATGGACAGGGATTTCCCCGTGTTTCTCCCCCCAAGATCCCCCTTGGGAGGTTTGGGGCTCGGGGCCCCCAGACCCTCCATCTGCAGTCTTCTTTGCCCTTCCCCCCCCTTCATGACTTTGCACTTAGGGGGTTTTAACCCCAGGAGCCAGTTGCTGGACCAGGCCTGCAGCCTGCCCCGTTTCCCCTTTTTTGTTCTGCCTGGCCCCCGTCTGATTGAATTTTATAAATTTTACATCATCTGCAAACAGGGAACTTCAGGTCTTTTCCCTTTTTTTCATGTCGTTCAAAAACCAGAAACCCCGTCCTAGGCCCTGCCTGGGGCCCCCGCTTGTTGCAGGCCCCCCTCTGACACCTTGCCACGTACCTGTGTGTATGTGTGTGCATGTACTCACCTAGCTGTGGTTCGGGGGGGTTAGCCCCGGCCCCCCTCTTTCGGGGCCCCACGGGGCACTCCCCTGCGCCATGAGCTTTATCAACCTCTTTTTTAAAAACTATGTAGGGAAACCCCGCCTCCCTCATTGCTTAAATTTTCCCCTTTTAAATTTACTCTGTGACTGAAGAAATACTTCCTAACACCCCCGTGATTAAATCTGAGTCTTCAACTTCCAACCGTGTCCCCTTGTTCGTGCCCCCCTTTTGGAAATTCTGTCCCCTGTCCACCTTGTCAATTCCTCTCAGTATTTTATATTCGTTATCATGCCCCCCCCTTTTCTCCTGTCCCCCAAAAGTGTCGTCGGGGAAATTTCTCTTAACCTCCTCATAGGACATCCCCCCTTTGCTCCATAGTCTTGTTGCAAACCTTTACTTTCTCTAGCTTCTTTACATGCTTGGCTAGATGGGGGGTTCCCCCAAACTGGTGCTGCATACTCTAGTATGGGCCTAACGTACACAGTCCCAGGGTCCTGAACGATTCTTTATTAAGATGTGGGGAATTTTTTTCCCTTAGGTTTGCTAGGCCCCCGTATGCTGCAGCAGTTATTTGGTTGATGTGCGCCTCAGGAGTGTGCCTGGTGTTATACTCACCCCAAGATCTTTTCCTTGATTGGGTTTGTAGTCTCGGGGCCCCCAGACTTCTCAGTCTGGGTCTTCTTTGTTTTTCCCCAAACCTTCATGACTTTGCACTTGGTGGGTTGAACTCCAGGGCCAATTGCTGGACCAGGCTTGCAGCCTGCCCAGACCCCTTTTTTAGTTCTGCCTGGTCCTCGTCCTTTTTAATTTTTCTTATCAACTTTCATCTGCAAACGGGGGCACTTGGTCTATTCCTTCCTCATGTCTTTCCCAAAAAACCAGAAACAGCACCGGCCCCGGACGCCCCTGTGGAACCCCACTGGGCCCCGGGGCCCACTCGACACCTCCCACAAACCATGACTCGCTGCTCCCCTTTGCATTTTTTCCCCCGCCCCCTTGTAGTGCCTTCCCTGTTTTCCCTGCCTGGTCCTCCCTTCTGCACTAATCTCGTGTGGAACTGTGTCCCCTTTTCTTACAGCCCAAAGAATATGCAATCTACCCACCTCTCTCTCTCTTGTTTTTCTGTCACCCTGTCGTAGAACTCGGGTTTTTTTCCAGGTTTCCCCTCCCTGAAACCTTTTTTTGGGGTCGTTGAAAAACTCACCTTTCTTGTCCACCCTCTTCCCCTGATAATCTTCTCCATGCCTTTCATACTATACATGTCGTGACATGGTCTGTGATGCTACATTCTTGTCCCCTTTTTTTTAAAAAAAGGGGAACTACATTTGCTGTCTTCCATACCTCAGGTAGTTCCTGGTTTATAGTGTGTTGAAGATTGTTTTTAGGATACATAGCTCCTCTGCTCCCTCTCTCAGGACCCATGAGTTCAGGGTCCAAACCGTATTTTTGGGCCCTGATAGAAGTACATCTATGGGTAAGTGTGCACCACATAAACAAATCCTGCAGCACACAGTGCATAATAAAAAAAAACGAAACTGCAATTTTCGTTAAAACAGGACTTTGGGGGTTTTTTTTCGTATACTTTGTATAGTTGTACAGTGGCCCCCCAGTAAGGGAACCCCCCCGGGAAATCGTACAATTATGAAGTATTTTGGGGCTTGTGGAAGTGTATTTTTGGGGGCCTAAAAAAAACCCAACCTCTGACTTTTTTCCCCTTAAGGGGAAAATTCGGGGGTAATGGCACTTAGCTTTTTTCGGGGATAAGTTTTTGTTACGGGGACCACTGTATTTGCGATTTCTTGGTCTTATTTGATAGAATGGAAGATATTCAGACGGAAAATTTTGATTGGTTTTAGTCCCAAAATTTATCTTTGCTAATATACAGGGTCTAAAACCAGCAAAAAACCCAAAAAGGGACCTTACATTTGTGGACCTTGAGTCAAATGCCGTTTGCGGCTTTCACAGAGACCCACATAAAGTCACTTGGACAATGAAAAGGACCCGGGGTACAACCTATCGGTGTGACAGAGTGAACAGGCAAAAAGGGGGGTTTGGGCCCTTTTATACAAGTCACTTATAGGTTCAGAACTACTAAATGCCTAAAAAGATGTAGTTGAAGTATTAGCAAAAAGGTCGAGAATCAAAACCTGTCATGTGGTTGTCTAAAGCCCCCGGGTGAAAGCCCCCAAAAATTCCAGGAACACTTCGAAAATTGACTACTGTCTAAAATCTTCCAGCTCCTCCCCCCAAAATCTTGCTACGGGGGTTTCAACCTCAGGCACCTAAAATGGAGGAACATTGAAAAAAATGTGGTAGCAGAGATAACACCGGGGGGCAGCTCAGATGAAAATTCCCACTGAACTTTTAAATCTCTGCCCAATTTTCCCCCTTTAAAACCCGCAAATAGTAGGGGGCCCCCAAGATTAGAAAAACCTGGACCTCATCTTCACCAAAAATGATGATCTGATACCAAATTTCATATCAAAACAATATACTCAGATCACAACAAAAAAGGCCCCGACATGCATGCGGGGGGCCCCAGATCAACAAAATGTGATCAGCCGCGGGGGATTTTTTTCCCCCAAAATTAAAATTTAAAAAAACATAAGGTGGGACCAATAAACCAAGTCCTAAATGATATAAACTTGGGGAAATTGCCTAGCATCACGGGTCCCAACTATGTTGAAAAAATTAACTCGGTTTGAGGTTTGCTCAAGGAAAATTTCCCCTTTAAAAGGGGGAAAGGGGGAAAGATGAAAATAAAAGGGGGGCCCCCCCCCCGGGGGAAAGGAAAAAAATAACGGAGGGCACAGGGAGGCCAATATTTCCCAAAATTTTTGGGGACACTAGTCAGAAAAAAGAAAAAATCGAATTAAAACTAAAAGGGAAACTTGGGGAAACAAGGCAGGGAAGAATAAAAGCCATAAATGAAATTCAAAAAAACCCCCAAGTATTTCTTTTCCTATGCAAAATCAAATGAGAACAAAAACCCAAAATAGGGGCCCCTAAAAACCCGGTGGTCCTACACAGATGACAAAAAATGGTGGTTCAAATCCCAGTATGCCTTTTTTAGCGAGCCACTAACAAGACTGAAAATAAAACCAAAATTTTTTTTTTTTATGAGAGTGCCACAGAATTTGACAGACGCCCCCCTTTTTCTGACATCACCCGCTAAATGACTTGAAAAGGCAATAAATGACATGCCCATGCACTCCGCCTAGGCCCAGACTCATGGAACTCCGTGTTCATCAAGAACTGAAAGGGCCCCTATCACATCTTTTAACATCCTATGGAGGGGAGCATGGACACTGGGGGGCCCCGCAGCTACTAAAAACAACAGACTCCCCCGCCCCAAAAAGGGGGCAGTAAAGCAAAAAAAGAACTCAGCCCAAATTTTCCTTAAGTCCCTATCTAAAAATCTTTGAAAGGGTTCAAAAACAAGATCCCAAACCCCTCTTGATACCCATCAATTAAAATGGACAGCATGGGTTTAGGCAGGCCGCCCTGTCTGTCCCAACTACTGGACCCAAAATCCGTGTTTAAAGATAAAAAGAAGAGTTTTAATACAAATTTTAAAACCCCCTTTTTTACAAAAGGGTAATAGAAAAACAAAATCTGAAAAAGGAATAAAAGGAAAGTTGGTAAGGATTTTAAAATTTTTCCCAACTTTGGGGGAACAAAAGGTATAGCCACAGTGTCTAAAGGCACAATTTTGAAAAGGGGTTTCCCCGGAAGTACGCTCCCACCTACCATCCTCATTCAGAAACAATATAACCCCCAAAATGGGGTTTCCTTTCAGATAACCCAAAAATGAGAATTACCTTGAAAAAAAACCAAATCCAACAACATAAAAAAATTTTAAAGGGGGCAAAAACTTAAAATTAATGAGAAAATTTCAAATTTTAAAGGAAAAAAATAAAAATTTTAAAAATTCATCGGGTCAAAAAATTAAAAAAAGAGGAAAAAAATGAAAACCTCAAACAAAGGGTTCCCCAAGGCCCAAAAAATTTTTTTTGACAAAAAAAATTTTAAAAACCCCGGGAAAATTTTTTGGGTTGTTCTATCAGGCTGGAATATTACGACACTAACTGCCCTTTTTAAGGCGGGTGAAATTGCTGCCCGAAAATGTGCAGAGAACCCCCGCACGCATAAGGCGAAAAACCACCTAAAACCCGGGGCGCAAAATTCCTAAACCTGTACTCTCTAGAACCAGGGGGGGGATCATTTTATTCACAGGGAAAAAATTCTCGGGGGGATTTACCAAACTTGCACACAAAAACCCCCCTACAAAAAGCAAAAGCGGGGAGGCGTGAAAACCCCCCAATAAAAAAGCAGGGTGCCCCTGCACGTTGAGGGACAAAAAAATAATGTCAGGGGCCCAAGATTGTTCAACTGCCTCCCCGCCATCAGGGGGTTACCAACAAACCCCCGGCTGCTTCAAGAGGCATGGGGGGGAATTTTAAAATTGTACCTGATCAGCCGGGCTGTGGTTTGGTTTTGGGGGGGGCGCCCCCCCGTTTAAACCCGGTTGTCAGGCTCTGGTCCAAAATGAGGCCTGGTCACGCCGGGGCCGGGCTTTTTCCCCCCCAAAATTTTCCCGGTAGTCCCAGGCGAAACCCAGCTCAAAAAGTGGAAATGTTTTAAAATTTTTTCCTATGTTCAAAGTAAAAAAAGACCTCCCCTCTAAATACCCAGTGGGGTCTAATATACGTTCACAAATGTGGTGATATTATTTGTACAATTATTACAATATTGAATAACAGTAAATCTTCCCTTTTTTTTGACTAAAAAATTTTGTGAATAAAAAAAAAAAAAGGAATTCATTTTTAAAAAAATGAAAAACGTAACTAAGAACAGAGGAAATGTTAGTTTATACCAGGGGAAAGCCTGCATTGCTTATTATGCACCCCATTTTGAAATTGGAATATTTTGAACTTTGAGTTAAATTAAAATTTCCAATTTCCAATCACTTTATTTTGTAGTTGAAACAGTTGACTGGGCTTTTTTGTGCTCAATTGATAGAATAAAATAATACTAGTGAAATACTAAGAATTTGGTCCCGGAATAATGTAATTGGCCTAAAATGGGGGGTCAAAGTCGGCAAAACCCCGGTGCGTAAAAATCGCTGACACATCAAAATTCGGGGGGGCATAATTTTGTAATTTTCAATCAAATTTCGTACTTTTGTTTTATTACCTTCAGAAAAGATTTTTTCCATTTCATAATTAAAAATAAGTTTTTTTTTTTAAAATTTTTGGGGCACTGGTGCCCCCCTTAAAAAGGGCCCTTTGGGGCCCCGAAAGGGTTAACAGACCTCAGACAATCCCCACCAATTAGTCTGCTATACGGGTTTTTCTTATAGTCTTTTTTTTCTTGGGAAACCATTTAAATTTTTTGCAGAGTTTCTACATACTTCATGTCTGGAATATGTATTAGTTTTTTTTAATTAAAATATGCTGACCAGGGGGTTCCCCTTGCAGCTTTTTGGAAAAATCTCAAGTCTGAATTAATATTAGAGTTCAGGGGCATGAAGGTACCCTTACCTCACCTATGGTATTTGTGTTAAGGAAATTCCCCGGGGCCCAAACACCTTAAACCTTTAATAACCCGACTAAAAGCGGCAGTGGGATGATCAAAAACTCTGTGAGACAAACACCCCCACCCTCTTCAAAAGCTTGAACTTAATATACAAAATATCCCTTTTTTTGTGCCTACTAATGGACCCCAAAAAATTTATTAATCCTCAACCTTCCCAAAAAATTTTTTTCCCAAAAAAAACCTAGGGTTTTCATTTGACCCCCAAAAAAATTTTTTTCCTCAAAATTATATAAAATGTAATTTGGGTTTTTAAAGGGGCCCAAAAAGAAAAAAAAAAAAACCCGGGAAAAAACCCTCCCCCTTTTGGCCCCCCCCCCCCAAAAAATTTAAACAAAAAGGGGTCCCTTTTCCCCCAAATTCCCCCAAATTTTGGACTACAGTATACTCAAAAAACATCTCATCTCAATAACAACCATACCCCCACTCTAAACTCTCCCAAAAATTTAAAAAAAAAATCTCCCAAAATTTTATTATCCCTTAACAACCCTTATTCAAACTTAAAATGTATGTTTTATCATTAATTCTCCCCCATATTTATAATTAAAAAAAATATTGAAATTTTTAATCTACCACTCTTCACCTGTCTAGTCTTAAATAGTCTTTAAATATTAGGTTAAGTCTGCCTGAAATGCTTCAGCATGATAGTTTTTTTTGTACCAATCAAATTATGAAAATAAACACACATTGGGGCTCTGGGGGGCTGGTGGCTAAAGCTCTCGCTTCCCGGCGGGGCCTGGGTTGATTCCCAGCCAGGGGGGGGAAAAATTGGGCGTGTTTTTTTACACCTGTTGTCTATGATCCCCATCATAAAAAGGATACCTGGGGGTTTGTCGACTGGGTGGGGATTGGACACTGACCCCCCTCTGCCCGAAATCTCAGCATAACAAAAAGGGGGTTTTTTTTAGTAGTATGTCACTGATG
>WNWK01024176.1:0-30088 GCA_009830355.1 Cherax destructor | reverse complement strand
ATATATGTAACTAATGTGGTATCCTCAATGACAATGACTCACGAACCGCGGGTTCGAACCCCACCTGTGGTATGGTTTCTTACTGACTCCTCTCCAGGAGCTTTGTCGAGCCATCATTGTGTCCCAGGGACTAGAATTTGAACAAACTTGTACTGGCACGTTAAATGTGTGGGCTTGTGTGTGTCTCGGCAAGATGCCTTGTGAGCAGTGTTAAGAATATTGGACCAGCGCACCTGGTATTAAGACCCTATTTTGAGAGGGCAGTTCAATGTCAGCAGGTACCTGGTACTAGGTACCTGGTACCAGGTGCCTGGTACCTGCTATAGAGATTTACCCCCTGATCTTCGGATTGCTTTGATAAATAGTTCCCCACAGTTATTGAGTGATGTTGACATGTCTTTAACACCTGCGCTGGCTGCCATTCAGGTGTTGCAACACCTGTTATAACATTCCACCATATCATACATCACATATATGTTGCTCCAGCATGTGTCTTAACACATGATGTGCACATAATAACACACAGTGTCAACATGTGTCAAGTGTTACTTAGTTGTCATAATCCACAAGGTTAATACTCAGCTCTGTCACCTATGTGGCAATACTGCAAGAATATCACACATTCCTCCAGCATCTCTCAGCATCATCTCTCAGCATCTTCCCGGCTCTCAGCATCATCTCTCAGCATCACTTCATCTCCCAGCATCTTCATCTCCCAGCATCACTTCATCTCCCAGCATCTTCCCCATCTCCCAGCATCTGTCTCAGCATCTTAATCTCTCAACATCTTCATCTCCCAGCATCTTCATCTCCAGCATCTTCATCTCCCAGCATCTTCATCTCAGCATCTTGCATCTCTCAGCATCTTCATCTCAAGCATCTTCATCTCCCAGCATCTTCATCTCTCCAGCATCTTCATCTCAGCATCTTCATCTCTCAGCATCTTCATCTCCCAGCATCTTCATCTCTCAGCATCTTGTCTCAACATCTTCATCTCCTCATCTTCATCTCTCCATCTTCAGCTCTCAGCATCATCTCCCAGCATCTTCATCTCCCAACATCTTCATCTCCCAGCATCTTCATCTCCCAGCATCTTCATCCTCTCAGCATCTTCAGCTCCAGCATCTTCATCTCCCAGCATCTTCATCTCTCCAGCAACTTCAGCTCAGCATCTTCATCTCCCAGCATCTTCATCAGCATCTTCATCTCTCAGCATCTTCATCTCAGCATCTTCATCTCCCAGCATCTTCATCTCCCAGCATCTTCATCTCCCAGCATCTTCATCCCAGCATCTTCAGCTCTCAGCATCATCTCCCAGCATCTTCATCTCCCAGCATCTTCACATCTCCCAGCATCTTCAGCTCTCCAGCATCTTCAGCTCTCAGCATCATCTCCCCAACATCCAGCTCTCCAGCATCATCTCCCAGCATCTTCATCTCTCAACATCTTCATCTCCCGGCATCTTCATCTCTCTCAGCATCTTCATCTCCCATCTTCAGCTCTCAGCATCTTCAACTCTCAGCATCTTCATCTCCCCAGCATCTTCATCTCCCAGCATCATCTCCCATCTTCATCTCCCAGCATCTTCAGCTCAACAGCATCTTAGCTCTCAGCATCTTCCAGCTCTCATCTTTGTCCTCAGCATCTTCATCTCCCAGCATCTTCAGCTCCAGCATCTTCATCTCCCAGCATCTTCGGCTCTCAGCATCTTCATCTCCCAGCATCTTCAGCTCTCCAGCATCTTCATCCTCCAGCATCTTCATCTCTCAGCATCTTCATCTCCCAGCATCTTCAGCTCCCAGCATCTTCATCTCCCAGCATCTTCCATCTCCCAGCATCTTCATCTCCCAGCATCTGTCTCCCAGCATCTTCATCTCCCAGCATCTTCAGTCATCTTCATCCTCTCAGCATCTTCATCTCCCAGCATCTTCATCTCCCAGCGTCTTATCCCAGCATCTTCATCTCCCAGCATCTTCATCTCCAGCACATGTCTCCCAGCATCTTCAGCTCTCCACAGCATCTTCAGCTCTCAAGCATCTTCATCTCCCAGCATCTTCAGCTCTCCAGCATCTTCAGCTCTCATCTTCATCTCCCAGCATCTTCATCTCCCAGCATCTTCATCTCCCATCACTACATCTCCAGCATCATCTCCCAGCATCTTCAACTCAAGCATACAGCTCTCCAGCATCTTCCATCTCCCAGCATCTTCCATATCCCAGCATCTTCAATAAGCATATTCTCCAACATCACCATCTCCCAACATCTTCAGCTCTCAGCATCTTCATCTCCCAGCATCTTCATCTCAGCATCTTCAGCTCACTCAGCATCATCTCCATCTTCATCTCCCAGCATCTTCAGCTCTCAGCATCTTCATCTCTCAGCATCTTCATCTCAGCATCTTCATCTCCCAGCATCATCATCTCCAGCATCTTCATCTCTCAGCATCTTCCAGCTCCCAGCATCTTCATCCCAGCATCTTCATCTCCCAGCATCTTCAGCTCTCAGCATCTTCCAGCTCAGCATCTTCATCTCCCAGCATCTTCTCATCTCCAGCATCTTCATCTCCCAGCATCTTCATCTCCCAGCATCTTCATCTCCCAGCATCTTCATCTCCAGCATCTTCAGCTCTCAGCATCATCTCAGCATCTTCATCTCCCAGCATCTTCAGCTCTCAGCATCTTCATCTCCCAGCATCACCCCATCTCCCAGCATCTTCAGCTCTCATCATCTCCCAGCATCTTCATCTCCCAGCATCTTCAGCTCTCAGCATCTTCATCTCTCAGCATCTTCATCTCCCAGCATCTTCAGCTCTCAGCATCATCTCTGTATCTTCATCTCCAACATCATCATCTCCACAGCATCTTCATCTCAGCATCTTCAGCTCCATCTTCTGTCTCCCAGCATCTTCAGCTCTCTAGCATCTTCAGCTCTCCAGCCCCAGCACTTGATACATCACTTGTTGATGCACCCTGTCCTGTCTACCCAGCTGCCTTCCTGCCTCCACTGTGAATACTTCCTTAAACCTCGAGTTGAGCTCCTCACATACCTCTTGATCATTACTTGTGAGTTCCCCATCCTCTCTCCTCAGCCTTATCACCTGGTCCTTGACTGTTGTCTTCCTTCTGATGTGACTGTACATCAGTTTCGGGTCAGACTTGACTTTCGATGCTATGTCATTTTCGTACTGTTTCTGGGCCTCCCTCCGTACCTGTGCATACTCGTTTTTAGCTCTTCGACTAATCTCTTTGTTTACTTGGGTTCAATGCCTTCTGTACCTTTTCCATTCTCTGACACTCTGAGCCTTCGCCTCCCTGCACCTTTGGGTAAACCAGGGGCTCTTTCTGGTCTTCCCATTTAATCTTTTTCCTTTGGGTATAAACCATACCTCTGCTTCCTTGCACTTTGCCGCTACGTATTCCATAATTTCATTTAATGACTGTCCTTCCATTTCCCTTTCCCACAGAACCTCCTGCAGGAAATTCCGCATACCCGTGCAGTCCCCTCTTTTAAAGTCTGGTTTGTCTCTTTCAGCACCGTTTTCCCTCTCCACTTGTAGCTCTACAATGTACTCAAAGCTCAGCACCATATGGTCGCTGGCTCCCAGGGGCTCTCGTGTGTTATGTCCTCGATATCTGAGCTGTTCAGGGTGAATACAAGGTCCAGCCTTGCTGGTTCGTCCTCTCCTCTCTCTCTGGTCGTGTCCCTGACATGTTGGTGCATCAGGTTTTCCATTACCACGTCCATCATCTTGGCTCTCCAAGTTTCTGGACCCCCACGTGGTTCTTGGTTCTCCCAGTCGATCTCCCTGTGGTTGAAATAGCCCATGACCAGTAACTTCGCTCTGCTCATGTGCGCTTTTCTTGCCACCTCCGCCAGTGTGTCCACCATTGCTCTGTTGTTCTCGTCATATTCCTCTCCTGGCCTCCTGCAGTTCTGTGGTGGGTTATCCATCACTGCAATGACTATCTTGTGCTCCCCACACTGGATGGTACCTACTATAAAGTCCCTTTCTCCACACACTTCCAATCCTTCCATTTCCTTGAATCTCCAATGGTTCCTTACGAGCAGTGCGACCCCTCCTCCTCCCCTGCTCCTTCTATCTTTCCTCAGGATCTGATATCCCTGTGGGAAGATTGCGTCTGTTATTGCTTCATTTAGTTTAGTTTCTGTGACGGCTATGATGTCTGGGAACGTTTCATTTATTCTTTCATTCCACTCTTCATACTTATTCGTGATACCATCCGCATTTGTGTACCAAACCTTCAGCCTCGTTTCCAATACTGTGGCCCTGGGGGGATCTTGGTGGGTCGGGAGGGGGGGTGTGGGCAGGGTTTTCATAGGGGGTTGCTGCATGGGTGGGGGGGGTTGTATTGTTGGAGTGTGGGTTGGTGGGGTGGGGTTTGTGATGGGGTGGGGTAGTTGTGATGGTGGGTTTTGGGTTGCTGGGGTGGGGACAGGGGGAATGATGTGTGTGTGTGATGTTAAAATATATGATTGCCGTTGGGTTGCTGTGATTTGAGGCCCCCCGTGAGTGCTTCCGGTGGGTGTGTTTGTCCTTCTGCTTGGGCCTGGTGCCCTCCGTACCTTGCTGTCTTCTCCTCTCTCTCCTCTCTTCGATTTCTTATCCACTCCTTTTGGGCCTCCCTTGTGATAAGGTGTGTGATCAGGAATGTGATCAGGTGTGTTTCAGGTATGTGATCAGGTGTGTTTCAGGTGTGTGATGAGGTATGTGATAAAGTGTGTGATCACGTGTGTGATCAGTGTGTTTCAGGTGTGTGATCTGGTGAAGAATTTATCTTTGTCGTTGTGCTATGGCTCAAGTACTCAACCTGTCGTTGAAGAAAATCTAAAGAATGGGAAGAAGCAAATCAGTTAACAACATGGAATAAGACACAGGTGAATAGGAAACAAGTCAAAGAAAACGGACAAATAAAAACCAGAATAAGTCAAAGAAGTGAATAGAACAAGTCAAAGAAGAACAAGATAGAACTCGTACTAGAACATAAAACAAGTAAAAAAGCAGGAAACAATAAAAAACGAAGAAACAAGTCTAATAAGTTGATAAATTAGACACATGTGCAACACTTGGGTATCTTTAATAAGGAAACGTTTCGCCACACAGTGGCTTCATCAGTCCATACAAAGGAAAATTGTGAAGAACAGGAGGAGTTTGAGGTAATCAGTCCCTCAGCCTTGTGTCGATATAATCAGTCCCTCAGCCTTGAGTCGATGTAATCAGTCCATCTGTCTTGATTTTTTTTTTTTTGAGGGACTGATTACCTCAAACTCCTCCTGTTCTTCACAGTTCTCCTTTGTATGGACTGATGAAGCCACTGTGTGGCGAAACGTTTCCTTATTAAAGATACCCAAGAGTTGCACATGTGTCTAATTTATCAACGTGTCGGTTCTCTGAACCAAAACTAAATCAAAGAAGAACAGAGAACTATTCAAAGAATATGGAAAAAAAATCAAAGAACATTGAACAGATAAAAGAGTAACAGGGAACAGGTTAAAACGAATTTCGAGGAAAAAGTCAAAGAAGGACGGGAAGCAAGTCAAAGAAAAAAATAAGGAAAAATACATAGGAGAACAGGGAACAAATCAAAGGAGAAACAAGGAACAGAATTAATGAAGAACAGCGAACAAGTCAAATAAGTACTTGGAACAAGACTAAGATGAACAGGAAACACGTTAAGGAACAAAGAACATGTTAAACAAGAACAAGAAATCAAAGAAAAAAGACAGAAAGAATGAAAGGAGGGAAAAGGTAAAACGAAAAGGAACAAGGAACGAAACAAAGAATATCAAGGAACAAGTCGAAGAATAAGAAATTAAGAAAATGGAATAAGTACAAGAAAACAGGAAACATATACAAAAAAAGAACAGGTTTACAAATAAAGGAAACAAGAAAGAATAAGAACCCGGTTAAAGAAAGAGGAAACAAATTAAAGGTGAAGAACAGGAAACATGTGAAGGATCGGGGAATAAGTCGCAGAAAACCTTCGGTCAAATAAAAAAACAAACAAAGAATAACAACAAGAAACAGGTCAAAGGAGAACATGGAACAAGTCAAACAGTAACAGGAAACACATATAAGTAGAAAAAATGAACAGGTTAAAGAACAGGGAATTAATCAAATGACAAGAAATAAGTTAAACAAAAGCAGAAAACGTGATGAGAAAGGAAAGAAGCAAAAAAACAGCTAACAACAGAATGTACAGAGAAGTAAACAAGACATAGAAGCATTAATTGATAATGTCAGAAGAGTAAATTAAAAATTTGCATGCAAATAGGAAGGGAAAAAAGCGTCCATTTCCAAGTATAATACTGCTTATAATAACATAAATAATTCAGTGATTATGAGGCTATATTACTTTGTCATTTTTTGAGCACACTGTAATGTAGATATTATTATTAATAATCATGAGAGGCATTAACATGTTTTATATTTGATACCCCAACATATATATATATATATATATATATATATATATATATATATATATATATATATATATATATATATACATGTATATATATATATATATATATATATATATTGTGTGTGTGTGTGTGTGTGTGTGTGTGTGTGTGTGTGTGTGTGTGTGTGTGTGTGCCGAATAGGTAGAACTTGCGATTTTGGCTTAAATAGCAACGCTCTTCTTGCCGAATAAGGCAAGCGAAAGTTTGTGTATGCAATAATTTCGCAATAATCGTTCTAAACCTAACGAAAAAATATATGTAAATTTATCGAAAATATATTTAGTTGGATTAGGCTAAATTAAATTCCGCTAGTTATAATAAAGTTAGGTAAGTTTTCTAAGGTTATTTTGGTACATAATTATTAATATTTACATTAACATAAATGAATAAATGTATCTTTAAACGTATAAGAGACAATTTTAAAAAGGACTTAATTTTAAATGTCTTGCTGATTGACCAATTTTACCTATTCGGCACGACACCACACACACACACACAATATATATATATATATATATATATATATATATATATATACCTACCGTCAAGAGAGGGTGACCCAAAGAAGAAAACACATCACCAATTACATTCAATAGCCGTCTTTCCAGAAGTGTGCTGACATCACAGTCATATTACCCGTCCTTCAGAGTGCAGGCTCTGCCTTTCAAATCTCCAGGACTCAAGTCCGGCTAACCGGTTTTCCCTGAATTCCTTCATATAAGTTACCCTGCTCATATTCCAACATCACGTTCATTAAAAACTACTTGTCTCCATTCATTCCTATCTTAGACGCTCACACAAGCCTGCTGGATGCTCAAGAAACTATAACAAAGCCCCTTGTACATCCTTTCTAACGCCATTCCTGAGACGACCCCTTCCCCTTCTACAGATTAATCCAACTTCTTCAACCTATCCTTGTTCTTCCTTTATACATGCCCAAGCCACCTCACCAACCCCTCCTCACCTCAATTATACCCTTAGTCACTCCACTTCGTCTTTTTATGTCTACTCTCCGAATTCTCTAGACATTCTCACCACACATTGCTCTCAAAAATGACACCTCCGATGTTTCTAGTCTCCTTTTCGTTGCCGTATTCAGAGTATTCTAAGTTCACTCTTAAGTTCCTTCTTCTACATACCTCCTAAAATTCCTCGCTCCAACCTTGATAATTTGCCTTCAGAATTCCCTAAAAGAACTGTCTCATCAGCAATGAGCAACTGGGATAACTATCACTTGGAATCACATCCAACATCTTATTATCTCGCATCCCTTTCCAACACATCCTAGTGTTTCCTTCATTAACAACCCCATACATACATAAAATAAATGCATAAACTACGAAGTCTAATTAAGTTGATTTGCATTTTTGACACTAAACTTGTCTTATAAGTTAACTCTGTAGGTTGGAATCACTGGCAAATTTTGCTACAGTGAAGCACACGGCAGTCTCTCGGCCAGTTATGAATATCAAGAACCCCAGTGTCACCCATTTTCTATATTTTACCCATTCAATTACATTTATGTCAAGGTCTATCCATTATTTATGTCCAAATAACTAATTTTCCGTCTAGCTTAGAACAAATATTTCTACACTCTCTTCCTTTTGTCTTTCTGTCTTGCAATAAGTCTTTCACAAACGGATTAATAAAGCACATGAAAATCAAAGGTACACATCTAACGTCCTGAATCGATCATCAATATTAAAAATAAATAAATAATATTTTTGTTTTACGTGATCGATTCTCCTGTAGCCACACTGAATTTCAAATAATTTTAAGCCCTAAATATTGCATTAATTGGTTGTTGTTTAAGATTTAAAGCTAATCAAGGACACAAGGGTCATTAATCTGTATGTCACCTGTCATCACCGGTCAAGGATACATTAATCAATGAACACGTGTTAGAGAAAGTTCTCTCACATATTCGCTCAGAGATTCACACTTCGGTGTGTATAACCTTGAGTTTTTTTATGTGCTGTTCTTAATTTTTATTATATTTAAAACTTGCAAGTAAATTCTGTGATTTACCTGTGACCGGTATCGAGGGCTTTTCTCCCCATCCAGCCCAGCTTCCTCGTTGATTACCTGTTTAACCTGACTGTTGCTGTTAGCGGCCCGCTGGTTCACATAACCTTCACATTCTGGTTGATCTGGTACATGGAGGAGATAGGGATCCAGTTTTCTTTTGAATATATCTACATTTATTCCAGAATTATTATTGATATCTGCTGGTAGCAGGTTGAAGAATCTTGAGCAACGGATGTTGACACAGTGTTCTCTTATTGTTTCCATTTCGCCCCTGCTTTCGCAGGATTTACTTTACATTTTTTTTCCATATCTGTCACTCTAGTAAGTTGTTTTGGTAATGTGTAGATTCTGGACCGCAAGTATCTCCCTTGAAAACACAAGTGATATGGAAAGTGCCATTACTAGCGCCATTTCTCTTCTTTTGAAAAATGTACGTTATCCACACTTTTACTTTCCAGGCCTTTGTTGCATTTGCTTTAATGTGTTCTTTAAATTATATATCATCTGATATTATTATTAATAGGTATTTTATATATTTTTCTTTTTACATTCTGATAAATTTTTTGTCTTTATTCTATATTCCGTCTTTATTTGAGTTCTTCATTCTTCCCTTATCTAAAAAAAAAATTGTCACAATTGCTCCTTGGAAAATTTGGTTGAAATCTGATTGTATCTGTTTCTTTTAAGATGATTTACATACTTACATTTATATCGTTCGCAAAGAATGATGCCAAGCTGTGCCTAGTGTTTTTACCTGAGAGTGCTACGAGGATGATAAACAGTGAAGGTGCCAGGACTGTGCCCAGGGGTACTGAACATTTTACTTTACTGAAACAGGATTTCTGTTTGTTTACTAAGTAAAACTTTGTGTTCTATTTTATAGAAATTTGAAAATCTAGGATCCTACTTTTTCTTTCCCATTTAACATATTGCATGCGTTATCACCCCAGCGACTCATTTATCGAATGCCGTTGCAAAATCCGTATAGCCGTCACCTGTGTTTTGGCTTTATTACAAAGCCTCAGGAATTTTATTATAATTATTTCATAGGTGTGAGAGGAGTGATCTTCCTGCTCCAAATTCATGTTGACTTCGGTTGCGTAAGTTAAGATTTGTCAATAAAAACACCAAGTTGATGACTCAGCAGCACGTATTTACCCCTGCAAGAGATGAGCGAGGTGTCTTGAAACCTGGGGAAGGCTCTTGATCTGAGGAATTGAAGTTATTCTCTCCTTTCTCTGATCAGACATAATTTCATCTCATTTTACATGCGAAATAAAACCTCCCTATGTAATTATTATATTCATAATAATGATAATCGCAACAATAATAATAATAATAATAATTTTAATAATAATAAAATAATAGAGTAACGCACGTTATTAGTGAAACATCATTAAACTAACAACGAACGATTTAATTATCGGCAACTTTGTTTATATCCATTAAAACCATATACATTTTACCGTTCCCCCCCAAAAAATGCAAAAAAAAAAAAAATAATAATAAATAAATAAATACGCACCTGCTCATAAAATGTATTTCGGCCAACAGAACAACACAATTTATAAAACGGATAACGGAAACAGAAGCCAAAACGGCTCTTGCTCCAACGAATTGGAGCTATCCACTCTTCCTTGGATCAAACATGTCACTCGAAGCTACGAAGGATAAATTAATAACGCAAGCAATAAAACTGAATAAATGTGGAAATTTTTCTTTAATTTTTTTTCAATAAATAATACACGTGTGCAACATTATGAATCTTTATTGACGAATTAATTCGAACATAGATTGCTAATGTTGCAGAAGTGTCTTACATATCAACTTATCGGTAATGCACACCATTCACATGACTATCTCGGTAAAGATAGTTGGTGGGTGAGGTGGAGAGCAGGCTAAGTAGAAGAGAGGTAGACAGTGAAGAAGGCAGGCAGACTTTGAACCAGAAAGACGGTGAAGATGGCAGGTAGACAATGAAGTAAGAAGGGAAGCTGGCAAGTAGGGAGACAAACAAGTTGGCAGGCAGGCAGGGAAGCAGGCAGAGAAGAAGGCAGGGAGGCAGGCAGGCGGTCTGACGGGCAGGCAGGAACAGATAGGCAGGCTGGTATGAAATCAGGAAAGCATGCAGGAAAATATAAAGGCAAGAAGGAACTCTTAGACTAAAAGAGGGAATGCAGAGGGAAGTTAAGCAATCAGAAGAGCCACACAGATGCCAGGAAATATTCTACATCTGTAGGGTAGTACAGAGGCTGTGTACTAGACAAGAACACAGTACCGAAGCTGTGTACTAGACAAGAACACAGTACCGAAGCTGTGTACTAGACAAGAACACAGTACCGAAGCTGTGTACTAGACAAGAACACAGTACCGAAGCTGTGTACTAGACAAGAACACAGTACCGAAGCTGTGTACTAGACAAGAACACAGTACCGAAGCTGTGTACTAGACAAGAACACAGTACCGAAGCTGTGTACTAGACAAGAACACAGTACCGAAGCTGTGTACTAGACAAGAACAGTACCGAAGCTGTGTACTAGACAAGAACACAGTACCGAAGCTGTGTACTAGACAAGAACACAGTACCGAAGCTGTGTACTAGACAAGAACACAGTACCGAAGCTGTGTACTAGACAAGAACACAGTACCGAAGCTGTGTACTAGACAAGAACACAGTACCGAAGCTGTGTACTAGACAAGAACACAGTACCGAAGCTGTGTACTAGACAAGAACACAGTACCGAAGCTGTGTACTAGACAAGAACACAGTACCGAAGCTGTGTACTAGACAAGAACACAGTACCGAAGCTGTGTACTAGACAAGAACACAGTACCGAAGCTGTGTACTAGACAAGAACAGTACCGAAGCTGTGTACTAGACAAGAACACAGTACCGAAGCTGTGTACTAGACAAGAACACAGTACCGAAGCTGTGTACTAGACAAGAACACAGTACCGAAGCTTTGTACTAGACAAGAACACAGTACCGAAGCTTTGTACTAGACAAGAACACAGTACCGAAGCTGTGTACTAGACAAGAACACAGTACCGAAGCTGTGTACTAGACAAGAACACAGTACCGAAGCTGTGTACTAGACAAGAACACAGTACCGAAGCTGTGTACTAGACAAGAACACAGTACCGAAGCTGTGTACTAGACAAGAACACAGTACCGAAGCTGTGTACTAGACAAGAACACAGTACCGAAGCTGTGTACTAGACAAGAACACAGTACCGAAGCTGTGTACTAGACAAGAACACAGTACCCTAGCTGTATACTAGACAAGAACACAGTACCGAAGCTGTGTACTAGACAAGAACACAGTACCGAAGCTGTGTACTAGACAAGAACACAGTACCGAAGCTGTGTACTAGACAAGAACACAGTACCGAAGCTGTGTACTAGACAAGAACACAGTACCGAAGCTGTGTACTAGACAAGAACACAGTACCGAAGCTGTGTACTAGACAAGAACACAGTACCGAAGCTGTGTACTAGACAAGAACACAGTACCGAAGCTGTGTACTAGAAAAGAACACAGTACCGAAGCTGTGTACTAGAAAAGAACACAGTACTGAAGCTGTGTACTAGACAAGTACACAGTACCGAAGCTGTGTACTAGACAAGAACACAGTACCGAAACTGTGTACTAGACAAGAACACAATACCGAAGCTGTATACTAGACAAGAACACAATACCAAAGCTGCATACTAGACAAGAACACAATACCAAAGCTGTATACTAGACAAGAACACAATACCGAAGCTGTATACTAGACAAGCACACAATACCGAAGCTGTATACTAGACAAGAACACAGTACCGAAGTTGTATACTAGACAAGAACACAGTACCGAAGCTGTATACTAGACAAGAACACAATACCGAAGCTGTATACTAAACAAGAACACAATACCAAAGCTGCATACTAGACAAGAACACAATACCGAAGCTGTATACTAGACAAGAACACAATACCGAAGCTGTATACTAGACAAGAACACAGTACCGATGTTGTATACTAGACAAGAACACAATACCGAAGCTGTATACTAAACAAGAACACAATACCGAAGCTGTATACTAGACAAGAACACAATACCGAAGCTGTATACTAGACAAGAACACAATACCAAAGCTGCATACTAGACAAGAACACAATACCAAAGCTGTATACTAAACAAGAACACAATACCGAAGCTGCATACTAAACAAGAACACAATACCGAAGTTGTATACTAGACAAGAACACAATACCGAAGTTGTATACTAGACAAGAACACAATACCAAAGCTGCATACTAGACAAGAACACAATACCAAAGCTGTATACTAAACAAGAACACAATACCGAAGCTGTATACTAGACAAGAACACAATACCGAAGCTGTATACTAGACAAGAACACAATACCAAAGCTGCATACTAGACAAGAACACAATACCAAAGCTGTATACTAAACAAGAACACAATACCAAAGCTGTATACTAAACAAGAACACAATACCGAAGTTGTATACTAGACAAGAACACAATACCAAAGCTGCATACTAGACAAGAACACAATACCAAAGCTGTATACTAAACAAGAACACAATACCGAAGCTGTATACTAGACAAGAACACAGTACCGAAGTTGTATACTAGACAAGAACACAATACCGAAGCTGCATACTAAACAAGAACACAATACCGAAGCTGTATACTAGACAAGAACACAATACCGAAGCTGTATACTAGACAAGAACACAATACTGAAGTTGTATACTAGACAAGAACACAATACAGGTTAATTCTAGAGAAAGACAATACAGAAGCTGAATGAACTAGACAAGGAAACAGTACAGGATACAACCATTCCTTACATCAGATTCAATAATAAACTCAACACTGAACACCCATCGCCAAGAAATTATTCTTTCTTTGTTTAACTTCGAAGAGGCAATCACGGATCACATAGTCTACCTCTTCAACCACAGCTCAGTGATTGCGCGCACACGCTCACGCACACACATACACACACACACACACACACACACACACACACACACAGTTACGACCTCGTGAGTGAGTGATGCAAATTCTAAACCCATCTCAGGGGACTATAAACCCGTAATTTGGTGTAATTTGGCACAGTTGCGGCTTAGGCAGCTCTTAATGGCGTAAAAGAAGTAAAAAGGAAGGTACGATTTCCGACTTTCTGGTCCAGAGGGTCGACTTTAAGATAATTAGTCGCGATGTTGAGCGCAGGATAGCAGGTGGGGCAAGAAATAGATGTGTGTGCTCACCTGTTTGTCGTTGTAGGGGTCGAGTCTAGGCTCCTAGATCTGCCTTTTAACTTTCCTCTTGCTGGATTTACTCCTCCCTAGGCTCGTGGGCCCTATCCTGCATATTTTTTTTTTAAACTATGTATGGAGCCAGTCTCCGCTACTACTTCGTCAAAGTCATTCCAAATCCTAACCACCCTGATGCTGAAGAAATGCCTCCTGACTTCATGCTGACTCTTTTGTGTTTTCAACTTCCATCTGTGCTCTCGTGATCCAGGTCTGTGCTCTCGTGATCCAGGTCTGTGCTCTCGTGATCCAGGTCTGTGCTCTCGTGATCCAGGTCTGTGCCTCTCAGTATCTTCCCGTATTGTCCACTACGTCAAGACCTCTGACTATTTTGTAAGTTATCATGTCTTCCCTGGGTCTTAACACTTTATTGTTGTTAGCTTCACATTCAATATCCTCTCCTCATTTCCTTAGCTCTGGAACTCATCTCGTTGCATACCTCTACACTTTCTCGAGTTTTTTTTAACATGTTTGAATAGGTGTGAGTTCCATGTTGGTGCTACGTACTCCAAAATGAGGTTAACATATGCTGCAAAGAGAGTCGTGGATGATTCTTGACTGAGATTGCCTGAAGTCTACTCTTAAATTTGCCAGTCCAGCCTTAGTCGCAGAGCTTATTCGGTTGATGTGAGCCTTCGGCGATATGCCAGGCAGTATGCTCACCCCTAGGTCTTTCTCTCTGAGGGAAGTCTAACCTTCAGTTTCTGCTTCTGTCTCTTGTAAGGTACAGTGTGAAGTGCCATTTCCACAGTCCAAGAATATGTGTTCCTTCTCTAATGTATGTATGTATGAATGTGTGTGTGTGTGTGTTGTGTGTGTGTGTGTGTGTGTGTGTGTGTGTGTGTGTGTACTCACTTATTTGTACTCACCTATTTGTTGTTGCAGGGGTCGATTCATAGCTCCTGGCCCCGCATCTTCACTGATTGTTACTAGGTCCTCTCTCTCCATGTTCCATGCCTCCTGCCTCCACTACGTCACTTTCTAGGCTATTCCACTTCCTGACAACTCTATGACTGAAGAAATACTTCCTAACATAACTTTGACTCATACGAGTCTTCAACTTCCAATTGTGACCCCTTGTTTCTGTGTCCCCTCTCTGGAACATCTTGTCTCTGTCCACTTTATCTATTCCTCGCAGTATTTTATATGTCGTTATCATGTCTCCCCTAACCCTCCTGTCCTCTAGTGTCGTCAGGCCGATTTCCATTAACCTTTCTTCTTAGCTCTGGGACGAGTCTTGTTGCAAGCCTTTGCACTTTCTCTAATTTCTTGACGTGCTTGACCAGGTGTGGGTTCCAAACTGGTGCTGCATACTCCAGTATGGGCCTGACGTATATGGTGTACAGAATCTTGAACGATTCATTAGTGAGGTATTGGAACGCTATTCTTAGGTTTGCCAGCCGCCCGTATGCTGCAGCAGTTTTCTGATTGATGTGTGCCTCAGGAGATGTGTTCGGTATTATACTCACCCCAAGATCTTTTTCCTTGAGTGAGGTTTGCAGTCTTTGGCCACCTAGACTATACTCTGTCTGCGGTCTTCTTTGCCCTTCCCCGATCTTCATGACTTTACATTTGGCAGGGTTAAATTCAAGGAGCCAGTTACTGGACCAGGCTTGTAGCCTGTCCAGGTCTCTTTGTAGTCCTGCCTGATCCTCGACTGATTTAATTCTTTTCATTAACTTCACATCATCTGCAAACAGGGACACTTCTGAGCCTATCCCTTCCGTTATGTCATTCACATATACCAAAAACAGCACAGGTCCTAGGACTGACCCCTGTGGAACCCCACTCGCCACAGGTGCCCACTCTGACACCTCGTCACTTACCATGACTCGTTGTTGCCTCCCTGTCAGATATTCTCTGATCCGTTGCAGTGCTTTTCCTGCTACGTGTGCCTGATCCTCTAGCTTTTGCATTAACCTCTTGTGAGGAACTGTGTCAAACGCCTGCTTGCAGTCCAAGAAAATACAGTCTATCCACCCCTCTCTCTCTCTCGTGTCTTACTTCTGTTACCTTGTCATAAAACTCCAGTAGGTTTGTGACACAGGATTTTCCTTCCCTGAAACCGTGCTGGTTGTCGTTTATAAGCTTGTGTCTTTCTATGTGCTCCACCACTCTCCTCCTGATGATCTTCTCCATGACTTTGCATACTATACACGTCAGTGACACAGGTCTGTAGTTTAATGCCTCGTGTCTGTCTCCTTTCTTAAAAATTGGGACTACATTTGCCATCTTCCACACCTCAGGTAGTTTCCCAGTTTCAATGGATGTGTTGAAGATTTTTGTTAGTGGCACACACAACATCTCTGCTCCCTCTCTAAGGACCCACAGAGAGACGTTGTCTGGTCCCACCGCTTTTGAGGTATCGAGTTCACATTGCAGCTTCTTCACCTCCTCCTCGGTTGTGTGTATTTCATCCAGCACTTGTTGGTGTACCTCCCTATTCTGAATTCCTGGAGTCCTTCCTGTCTCCTCTGTAAATACTTCTTTAAATCTCATGTTGAGTTCCTCACATACCTCTTGGTCGTTTTTTGTGAACTCCCCACCTTCCTTCCTCAGCCTGATTACCTGGTCCTTGACTGTTGTTTTCCTCCTGATGTGGCTATACAACAGCTTCGGGTCAGACTTGACTTTTGATGCTATGTCATTTTCATATTGTCGCTGAGCCTCCCTTCTTACCTGTGCATATTCGTTTCTTGCTCTTCGGCTAATCTCTTTATTTTCCTGGGTCCTTTGTCTTCTGTACTTTTTCCATTCTCTAGTCCACTTAGTTTTTGCCTCCCTACACCTTTGGGTGAACCAAGGACTCGTTCTGGTTTTCCCAATACTTCTGTTTCCCTTGGGAACAAACCTCTCCTGTGCCTCTTTGCATTTTGTTGTCACATAGTCCATCATTTCTTTTACTGGATTTCCTGCCAATTCTCTCTCCCACTGAACGTCTTGTAGGAAGTTCCTCATGCCTGTGTAGTCCCCCTTTTGTAGTTTCGTTTCTCCCTTCCTATTCCTGCTTCCCTCTCCACTTGTAGCTCAACTATATAATCAAAACACAGAACGAAATGATCACTAGCTCCAAGGGGCCTTTCATACGTGATATTCTCGATGTCCGAACTACTCAAGGTGAATACTAGGTCCAGTCTTGCTGGATCATCCTCACCTCTCTCTCTGGTAGTGTCTCTAACATGTTGATGCATGAGGTTTTCCAGTGTGTGTGTGTGTGTGTGTGTGTGTGTGTGTGTGTGTGTGTGTGTGTGTGTGTGTGTGTGTTAGATACTATTTTGTCCTAGGCACTTGTCGATTAGACACTAGGCCTGTTGCATATGTGTGTGTGTGTGTGTGTGTGTGTGTGCTTGCATGCTTGCGTGTGCGTGTGTGCGCTAGCGCGCGTGCAGAACAACTACTGTAAAAAAACAGTTGAATCCCAAGCGCTCGTGTGTGTGTGTGTGTGTGTGTGTGTGTGTGTGTGTGTGTGTGTGTGTGTGTGTGTGTGTGTGTGTGTGTGTGTGTGTGTGTGTGTGTGTGTGTGTGTGAAAGTGAGAGCACGAGTATAAGTGCGTGTGAAAGTGCATCAGGTAAATAGTCAAAAGAAGAAGGAAACAAGGAGATGATTGAGAGAGAAAATATAAGTGAGAGACGAGACAGTGAAGGGATACACTCAGGGAGAGAGTGACAGTGGAGGGATACACACAAGGTGAGAGTGAGAGACAACGAAGGGATACACCCAGGGTGAGAGAGAGAGAGATCAGCAAGTGAGAAACAGGACAACCAGAGACGATAAGTAACTCAACGATACAGCAAAAGCAGTAGAGACAGAGGTTAAGAACTGAGAGACAGGAAACAGATAAAGGGAAAGATGTCAAAAACTGAGAGATATAAAGTAGAAGAAACATAGATAAAAAATGTACAGATAAAAAAAAGCAGAAAAAGACAAAGTCTAATAATCGAGACACGAGGAAGAGAAGAGACAGAGACGAAGAATTAAGAGGCAGGGAAAAAAAGGAGAGAGAAAGAGACATAAAGAGCTGAGAGATCTGGCACAGAAGAGACAAATAATTAAGAGGCGAATTAGAGAAGAAGGGACTGGGGAAGAACTGAGAGACAAGGAACAGAAGAAGAGAGAGAAGAGGAACTGAGACGGAGAACAAGAAAAGAGACAGAGATGAAAACCTGAAAATCAAGGAATAAAAGAAGAGCCAGAGATGAAGAACTGAGAAACAGGTAGGAGAATAGGTAGGAAGGTAGAGAGAGAGAGAGGAGAGAGAGAGAGAGAGAGAGAGAGAGAGAGAGAAAGAGAATGATCTATCTCACAACGCTAACCGTGACACTTCCCATCTCTCTCCCAGGCATAGAAATGACACGTATCCTCCTGCTCCTCTTCCTCCACTGACACTTCCCTGACACTACCCAGACACTCCCCAGACACTCTCCTCCACTGACACTACCCAGACACTCTCCTCCACTGACACTACCCAGACACTCTCCTCCACTGACACTACCCAGACACTCTCCTCCACTGACACTACCCAGACACTCCCCAGACACTCTCCTCCACTGACACTACCCAGACACTCCCCAGACACTCTCCTCCACTGACACTACCCAGATACTCCCCAGACACTCCCCAGACACTCTCCTCCACTGACACTACCCAGACACTCTACTCCACTGACACTACCCAGACACTCTCCTCCACTGACACTACCCAGACACTCTCCTCCACTGACACTACCCAGACACTCTTCTCCACTGACACTACCCAGACACTCCCCAGACACTCTCCTCCACTGACACTACCCAGACACTCCCCAGACACTCTACTCCACTGACACTACCCAGACACTCTCCTCCACTGACACTACCCAGACACTCTCCTCCACTGACACTACCCAGACACTCCCCAGACACTCTCCTCCACTGACACTACCCAGACACTCTCCTCCACTGACACTCCCCAGACACTCCCCAGACACTCCCCAGACACTCCCCAGACACTTTCCTCCACTGACACTACCCAGATACTCCCCAGACACTCCCCAGACACTCTCCTCCACTGACACTACCCAGACACTCTACTCCACTGACACTACCCAGACACTCTCCAGACACTCCCCAGACACTCTCCTCCACTGACACTACCCAGACATTCTCCTCCACTGACACTACCCAGACACTCTCCTCCACTGACACTACCCAGACACTCTCCTCCACTGACACTACCCAGACACTCTCCTCCACTGACACTACCCAGACACTCTCCTCCACTGACACTACCCAGACACTCTCCTCCACTGACACTACCCAGACACTCTTCTCCACTGACACTACCCTGACACTCCCCAGACAGTCTCCTCCACTGACACTTCCCTGACACTCCCCAGACACTCTCCTCCACTGACACTCCCCAGACACTCCCCAGACACTCCCCAGACACTCTCCTCCATTGACACTACCCAAACACTTCCCAGACACTCCTCCACTGACACTTCCCTGACACTCCCCAGACACTCTCCTCCACTGACACTCTCATCCACTGACACTCTCATCCACTGACACTCTCATCCACTGACACTCTCATCCACTGACACTCCCATCCACTGACACTCCCATCCACTGACACTCCCCAGACACACCCATTCGCTGACACTCCCCAAACACTTCCATCCACTGACACTTCCCAGACACCCATCCACTGACACTCCCCTCCACTGACATTTCGCAGACACTCTACTCCACTACCACTTAACAGAAACTCCCCTCCACAGACACTCTCTCACTGACACTTCCCACCAGTGACACGTCCCAGAGACTCCCCACCACTGACACTTCGCACTCCCCACCACAGAGACTTTGCACACACTCCCCACCACTGACACTTCCCAGACACTCCCCCACTGACACTTCTCAGACATTCCCCCCACTGACACTTCACAGACACTCCCCACCACTGACACTCCCTAAAAAAACTAACATTACTTTTAATTATTTTTATGATTATTGTCATTATTATATTTATTATTATTTACTATTATTGCTATTTTTATTAATATAATTATTTTTTTTATATTAGCTATTATTAACGTAATTTTTATTTTATTAATATATTGACGGTTTTCCACCAAGGCAGAGTGACCCGAAAAAAGAAGAAACACTTTCATCACCATCCTCTCCATCACTCTCTTGCAAGAGGCGTGCCTACGTTGCAGTTAAAAACTGCAACATATCAACACCCCTCCTCAAGAGCGCAGACACTGTACCTCCCACATCCAGGACACAAGTCCGGCTAACCGGTTTCTCTGAATCTCTTTATAAATGTTACCCTGCTCACACTCCAACAGCACGTCAGCTCATAAAAAACATTTGTCTCCACTCGCTCCTATCTAACACGCTCACGCACGCTTGCTGGAAGTCCAAGCCCCTAGCACACAAAACCTTCTTTACCCCCTCCCTCCAACTTTTCCTAGGATGACCCCTACTATGCCTTCCTTCCACTACGAATTTATACGCTCTCCAAGTCATTCTGTTTCGTTTTATCCTCTTTAAATGTTCAACCCTCCTCTGCCCTCTGGATAATACTTTTAGTAACCCCGCACCTCCTAATTTCCAAGCAACGGATTCTTTGCATTATATTCACACCACACATTGCCCTCAGACACGACATCACTGCCTCCAGCCTTCTCCCTGTTGCAACATTCACCACCCATACTTCACACTCCACATAAGAGCGTTGGTATAACTATCCTCTCATACATTTCCCTCTTTGCTTCCATGGATAACGTTCTTTGTCTCGACAGACTCCTCAGTGCACCACTCACCTTTTATCTCCTCATCAATCCTATGATTCACCTCGTCTCTCACAGACCCATCTGCTGACAAGTCCACTCCCAAATATATGAATACATTCACTTCCTCCCTACTCCCTCCAATCTGATATCCAATCTTTCATTACCTATATTTTGTATTATCCTCATCACCTTACTCTTGCCTATGTTCACTTTTAATTTCCTTCTTTTACATATCCTCCAAACTCATCCACCTAATTAATTAATTATTATTATACTCAGGAATTATCCACATATCCATCTTACTCTAGGTGGAATAATAACCCAAAGGGAAGGGAGGAAATGAAGGATAGAAAGTGAAAGAGAGAAAGAGAATAATGTGAGAGAGCCGAATAAGGGTAGGAGCGAGAGGAGAATGAGCATATGAGAAATAGAAGAATGGGTAGGAGGAAGAAGCAGGATGGTAGAAAGAATTGGAGAATAAGGGAAGTGAGAAAGAGGAGAATGAAGGTAGGAAGATGAGAAAGGGTAGTGAGAAACAGGAGAATGGGGGTAGAGAAGAAGAAAAATGAGGGAAAGAAGGAGAGGAGAATGAGGGTAAGAGAGAAGACTGAGGGTAGGAGGAAGGGAGGGAAATTCGGGTAGGAGGAATAAGAGAATGATTGCAGAATAGAGAGAAGAATGCAGGTAGGATCGAAATGAGAATGGGGGAAGTAGGGAGAGGAGAACTGAGGTAGAAGGAAGAACAGAAGAATGAAGTTAAGAACGAAGAGAATTATGAGGGAAATAGGAAAAGAAAATTAAGGATAGAAGGAAGAGAAGAATGAGGGTAGGAAGAAGGGAATGAGGGTAGGAGGAAAAGGAAAATGAAGTTAGGAGGGGAAAATGAGACTAGGAGGCAGACAAAAAAAGGGAGAAAATGGAATGGAGAGAGAGGAGGCTAAGAGGCATGGAGTGAGCAAAGGGAGGAGAGAAGGAAGATGAAAGGAAAGAAGCGGAGGAAAGGAGGGAGAGAGAGAGAGAGAGAGAGAGAGAGAGAGAGAGAGAGAGAGAGAGAGAGAGAGAGAGAGAGAGAGAGAGAGAGAGAAGGGATGATGATAGAAGGAGGAAAAATGGAGTTAAGGGGGAAGGATAGAAGAGGCAAAAAGGGAAGATAATAGAAAGTTGAAAACAGAGGAATTGAGGAAGGAGGGAGAAAGGGAAAGAAGGGTAGGAGAAGGGAGTGAGGTGAAAAGTAAAAGAGATGAGTGAGGAAAGGAGAGAGGGAGATACGAACGGAAGGAAGGAGGGAGGAAAGGAAAAAAAGGGAAGAAGGGGAGAGGAAGGGAGTGAGAATGCGAATACAGAAAAGGATGGGTCAGGGAGGAAAGTAGGATGGGAAATGGAAGAAAGTGGGATGAAAGGAAAGATGGAGGGAATGGAAGAGAGATGGAGGGAATGGAAGAGAGATGGAGGGAATGGAAGAGAGATGGAGGGAGGGAATGGAAGAGAGATGGAGGGAGGGAGGGAATGGAAGAGAGATGGAGGGAGGGAGGGAATGGAAGAGAGATGGAGGGAGGGAGGGAATGGAAGAGAGATGGAGGGAGGGAGGGAATGGAAGAGAGATGGAGGGAGAGAGGGAATGGGAGAGAGATGGAGGGAGGAAATGGAAGAGATGGACTGAGGGAATGGAAGAGATGGACTGAGGGAATGGAAGAGATATGGAGGGAGGGAGGGAATGGAAGGGGACAGAGGAAGGGGGGGATGGAAGGGAGAGAGAAGGGGCAGAATCCGGCAGCACAGTCACGAGGCAGCCTCCAGGGAGAGTGGATTACTCCTTCACGTTATTGAGTCTGGAACCCCCCTCCTTCCATCACTCTCCCTCCCCTCATACACACCCCTTCCCACATCCCCTCCCATCACATCCACTTTCCCTTTATACCACCCTCCCCCTTCATAAAAATTCCATTTCTCCTATGGATGGGAGAGACCATTCTGAGAGATGGTAACTCCCAAGTAATAGTAACTCCAGATCTGCTGGGAGGAAACCCTTTAAGCTGCCGTTGCTGATGAATCTTCAGTGGAGTGCTCAAGAACATAAGGAGGAACAAGCCTACTTGCCCGTACTTGGCAGGTCCTTGTCAAACCCTATCCCACTAAAAAATATTCACCCAACCCATTGTCGATGTTACCCAAAGAATAAGCGTCGTGCAAGTGCAAGTCCCACTCATGTGTTTATCTAACCTATATATGAAGCTACCCAAGATTTTAGTTTCATTGATCCTACTAGGTAGACTGTTCCTCTCATCGACTACTCTATTTCCAAACCATTACTTTCCTATATCCTTTCTAAAATTAAATTGATCCAATTTGAATTTATTATTTCGAGTGCTTTCTTGAAGAGATATTCTCAGAACCATAATTATATCTCCCTCATTTATGTCCATCTTCCACTTAGATACTTCAATCCCTGGTCATGAGACATGAAGGAATTTTGAGTTGGGAATTTTGAGTTGGCTCCAGTTAGGGCTGGCCTAAAGAACAAATAAAAATTCTTGAGTAGCCATTTGTCATTCCGGACCTAAGTTTTTTTTATGACGCCATGTTGTCATAGGCATATATGTACTAGACCTTCTCCAGGTTTTCAACAATATTTCTCTACTTCTTGGATTCCTCATGAAATTTCCTATATGAAATATACATACAGAAAAATGTGAGTTGCTAAATAAAAAATACTGATCATCCATCAGAGGCAGAAATTACTAAAATAAATATATATATATATATATATATATATATATATATATATATATATATATATATATATATATATATATATATATTTAGGATGGGGTCCACCTCTGGTGTCAATTGTGGGACCCATTGCCTCGGAGAAGTGGAAAAAAAGACTTCAAGGAAGAATATTTAGATTTCTTTCTGAAGCCATTTGAATATTCCACTTCCCCTACCACCCCATCTTTTTACAAACTTTATTTCAAGACAAAATACAATGGGGAGTAAAACAACATAGATAACAACTCAGAGCTACATGTCAAATACTTCGTCCAACTCCCGGCAGTTTGCCGCGTGCCCAGAATACTGCAGGCATTTCCCTCTGGATCGCAACACTGAGTCTCTGAAAGAGGAAGCTGGTCGCCCTGTGGTCCTTGGTTTCTATGATGAGTTTTCCACCCAGCTCCTTGAGAAACTTTAGAGCACACTTGCCCCATGCTCCATGGGTCTCCGACCCTATTGGGATGAAGTTATAGCAAGAGGGAAGGTCTTCATATTTGCGGGTCTTCTGGGTCTCCCTGTGGCTGGCAGCTCCACCCCTTCGGCTAAGGAGTGTGGCAGGTAGGTGTCTGCCAATGTGGCAGCACAGGTGTAGTCCCAAGCAATCTGCTTACCATCCTTCCAGGGTAGCATGGTGGCTCCATCAGGACGCTTTTGACTTCCATCAGACCTCTGCACTTGGGGTTCCCGTTGAGCTGGGCAACGGGCTGTGGCGAGGCTTCTCTTTATGATGTCATTGACCTCTTCATGTCTAGCATACTTCCCTTTTGATGTGTGACACACTAGACCATGAAGTCCGAATTGATCAGCCGTCGCCCTGCCGCAAATACACCTATGATCGGTGAGTATGGGGGCGGCTAGGCGAAGAGCAACACCAATCCGAATGGCCTGTGGGTCGAGTCGAGTGCCCAGAGAGGAATTGGGAACAGCAAGAAGGAAATCTCCTGAGTGTGGTGCCTTCACCGCTAGGAGACGAGCTTTGTCCTTTCCTGAAGCGTTGGTGAGCATTGTGTTGGAAATTTTTCCATGATCGGTTTGTCCCAGTGGGACTGTTTGTGCTCTTTGGGAGGAGCTGGTCTACTGGAGGAGTCTGCCAGGATGTCCCACTGCACTGCTGCTTCAATGAACTTGGGGTCTTGAGCTCCCACCACACCTCTCAAACGTTCAGGGACAATCCTCTTGTCTAATCCACAGGAGGCCAAACACGATGACAGAAATGATATATATATATATATATATATATATATATATATATATATATATATATAAAATATATATATATATATATATATATATATATATATATATATATATATGTGGGTGTGTGTGTGTGTATGTGTGTGTGTGTGTGTGTGTGTGGGTGTGTGTGTATGTGTTTTGGTGTGTGTGTGTGTGTGTGTGTGTGTGTGTGTGTGTGTGTGGTGTGTGTGTGTGTGTGTCAGTGTGTGTGCAATAAAATCGCAAACAAGCGATCTCAACAACCCAGAACAAGTCACATGAGGATACAAATTCCCCTCCTATTTGTTACTGATCTAGCTCTAGATCTGTCGCACAAGTGCGCGAAGGATCTAGAGCTAAAAATTTCCATCCCCATGTGATTTGTTCTGTATATATATATATATATATATATATATATATATATATATATATATATATATATATATATATATATATATATATATATTATATACAAGACAACCACTATGAAAAAATAGAAGAATTCCAAGCACTTTCGTGACTACTCACATTATCAAGGAACTATAAAAGGAAACGTGAGAAGAAGGCTTATAAAGAGGCAGAATACACCTCACAGTCACATCACACTAACAAAGACAACACCTCACAGTAGCGTAACATCTCACGACTCTGTGAAGAGGAACATAAGAAAGGACCTGAAACTCTTCCCAAGAATTAAGATTAGTCCAATTTATCATTAAATTCTTCCCAAATTTTATTAATTATAAATGAATCCAATTTATATAAACCAAAAGAAATATTCATATTATTTTCAAAACTGCTTTTAATGAAACATGATTCTATTATATTCCTCTCAACCAAGGACTTGCTTGATACAACCTTCTCAGCATTTTGAAAATCAATTGGATGGTTAAAGTCTCTCACATGAATAAATAGAGCATTAGAATCTTGTCCAGTTCTAATGCTATATTTATGTTGTTTTAATCTTAGTTCAAGACTTTTACCAGTTTGACCATCACCCTGGTGATGGACCAGGTGCTTCGGCTCCCTCAGTACCCTGGTGATGGACCAAATGCTTAGGCTCATTCAGTTCCTTGGTGATGGACCAGGTGCTTCTGCTCCCTCAGTACCCTAATGATGGACCAGGTGCTTCGGCTCCTTCAGTACCCTGGTGATGGACCAGGTGCTTCGGCTCCTTCAGTACCCTGGTGATGGACAAGGTGCTTCGGCTCCTTCAGTACCCTGGTGATGGACCAGGTGCTTCGGCTCCCTCAGCACCCTAGTGATGGACCAGGTGCTTCGGCTCCCTCAGTACCCTAGTGATGGACCAGGTGCTTCAGCTTATTCAGTGCCCTGGTGATGGACCAGGTGCTTCAGCTCCTTCAACACCCTGGTGATAGATCATGTGCTTCGGCATATTCAGTGCCCTGGTGATGGACCAGATGCTTCAGCTCCTTCAGTACCCTATTTTATAGTGCCCTGATTATCAAAGCATATTCCATGGATGGAGTAGGTGGGTTGGATAGGAGTTTTTGTTTGTGGGATTGGTTTTGGGTTTTGCCTAGTGTGGATCAGTTGGCTTGATGCAGTGTTCCTTATTTCTGTGTTCTTGTGAGTGAGAGGGGTTGGATTTGAACGGGACTTACACAGTTGTTGGGGGGGGGAGGGGTGTTGTCGGGGCTTCTTGCTTGGATGGCGATGGGGATGGGTTGCACAAATATTTTTGTTGGTGGGTTGGTTTTGATATGGACCTGACTTAACTCAGTGAAGACGTGTCTTGTGTGCTCTCTGTCAATCTGAAGAAGATGTCCTCTCTTGAGCTACTCTACCAGCAGCTGAAGGAAGAACTGAGGGTAGCTAAGCTTGAGATAAGAACATAAGAAAGGAGGAACACTGCAGCAGGCCTGTTGGCCCATACTAGGCAGGTCCTACTCAGCGACTGACTGAGGAAAACAAGAGGATTCGTAGTAATCCTCCTGTTGAGAATCCTCAAGCCAGGAAAGGAACCTGGACAGTGGCTAAAACGCATGGGACAAAGTTAAGGCTCAAGAGGACGGGTGGAGAGGTAGAAACAACGAAGACCCAGGAGAATGTTGTGGAAACATCGAACCCATTCTCCGTGCTACCCGATGAATGTGAGTCGACTTCTGGGAGCGTCACGACGAAAGACACAAAGGAAGGTAAAAACATTGTTGTTGTTGGGGACAGTCAGGTTAGGTACATGGATAGGGCTTTCTGTTTGATTGATAGGAGTAGGAGACAGAGGGTTTGCTTTCCTGGGGCTGGGATGGAGGATATTGTTAGCCGTCTGGACGACATCATGAGAGGTGGAAATAAATGGTATAAAATACCGACACAATGGAAAAATAAACACATAAGCAGTATAATGTGATCCTTTATTGACAACGTTTCGCCCACGCAGTGGGCTTTATCGAGTCACAGACAGATCTACCTGGAAAATGAGCAACATGGAGATATATATAGGGTACAGTCAGGTGGAGAATGCTGGGTCAGGTGGAGAAAGCTGCATATGAGTCTTAAAAGTAGTGTGATAGTTAAAAACATAGTGTGACTTAAAGGACCTGCAGTGTACCATTCTTGAGTTCTAGGTGGGATAGCGTTGAAGAAGTTTCTTGGCAATAGGTTCAGCTATCCACGGCAGGGGTATACACAATCCCTTGTAATGGCTGCAGCAAATTATACGTTGGCGAAACATCCAGAGACCTACAAACACGCATTTCAGAACACCAGTACGCAGGCAGATCTGACGACTCAAGAAATGCCTGTGTTCAACACCGAAATTTACACAACCATTTAATCAACTACAGAAACGCAAGACTCATCGCCAGAGAAGACAACACGCAATACCGAAGAATCCTAGAATCATCACTCATCTGTATGTCCAACAACTTTAACCAGAACAACGGCTTCTACAACATAGCTGAACCTATTGCCAAGAAACTTCTTCAACGCTATCCCACCTAGAACTCAAGAATGGTACACTGCAGGTCCTTTAAGTCACACTATGTTTTCACACTACTTTTAAGACTCACATGCAGCTTTCTCCATCTGACCCAGCATTCTCCACCTGACTGTACCCTATATATATCTCTATGTTGCTCATTTTCCAGGTAGATCTGTCTGTGACTCGATAAAGCCCACTGCGTGGGCGAAACGTTGTCAATAAAGGATCACATTATACTGCTTATGTGTTTATTTTTCCGTAGTAATATTATAAGTTGTAGGAGAACTAGTAATAGGCAGAATAAGGTGGATAGTGGAAAGCTAGTGACACTAGATGACAAGGACAGTAATAGGTATAGTGGAAAAACAGAGATGAGCAGGAAGGGTAAAGAGAAAGGAGGGTCTCTAAATATATATTACACCAATAGTCGTAGTGCTAGGAATAAGATGGACGAGTTGAGATTAGTTGCAAGTACGGGTAATATTGATGTTTTTGCAATAACTGAGACATGGTTTAATATGAAAAATCGGGACTTGCCTGCCGAATGTCACATTCAGGGTTTTAAATTGTTCCAAGTAGACAGAAGTATCGGGAAAGGGGTGGGTGGCACTCTATGTCCGTGATCATTTAAATTGTTGCATAAAAACGGGTATAAAGTCTGAATTAACACATACAGAGTCTGTCTGGATAGAATTTTCAGAGGGTGTGAAAATTGATTTTAGGCGTGATTTACGTCCTCCAAACTTAGATAGGAACAAGGGAGACTACTTTGGGAGGAAATTGTTAAGGCCACAAGACACGATAACGTAGTAATTCTAGGGACTTTAACTTTAGTCAGATTGATTGGAATTTCATGACAGGGAATTTAGAATCTAACGACTTTTTAGAAGTAGTTCAGGATTGCTTTTGAAGCAGTTTGTAACAGAACCTACAAGGGGAAATAACCTACTTGACTTGGTTCTGGCAAGCAAGGAAACCCTTGTTAATAATTTAGAAATTACAGAGGAACTCGGCTCAAGCGACCACAAGTCAATTACCTTTAGCATTGAATGGATGTATGATAGTAGGGATAATTCAGTAATGGTCCCAGATTTTCGCTTAGCAGATTATAATGGACTTAGAGAACACTTATCAACTGTGGACTGGGGTGAAGAAGAGAGGTATCAATATGACAGTTTTCTTAACACTATACAGGCTGCCCAAAGAACATTTATCCCGTATAAAGAAATTAGATCAAGTAGAAATGACCCAAAATGGATGAATAATAGGCTCAAATATCTTTTAGGGCAGAAGAAAGGAATTTATAGGCGCATAAAAAGAGGTGAGGGTCATCTTATAAATCAGTATACTGACATTAAGAGGACGTTAAAAGGGAATAAGAAAAGCTAAACGGGACTATGAAATTAAAGTTGCTAGGATTCAAAAACTAACCCAAAAAGTTTTTTCCAGGTTTATAGAACAAAAGTTAGGGATAAGATAGGTCCCTTAAAATAACTTTGGGCATCTTACTGACAAGGAGAATGATATGTGCTCTATTTTTAATAATTATTTTCTCTCGGTTTTCACACAGGAAGACATTAATAATATCCCAGTAATTAATTTTACAGAGGCCCAGAAGAAGATAAATTATTTAATATCACAGTCACTAGCGAAATGATTATGAAACAGCTGGACCGACTGAAACAAAATAAATCGCCGGGTCCTGATGAGCTTTTTGCAAGGGTTCTTAAGGAATGCAAAATGGAACTCTGTGAACCAATATCTAACATTTTTAATTTATCTCTTCAAACAGGTGTAGTGTCTGATATGTGGAAGATGGCTAATGTAATTCCTATTTTTAAAGCAGGGGACAAGTCACTACCGTCAAACTACCGCCCAATAAGCCTGACCTCAATTGTAGGCAAATTACTAGAGTCAATTATAGCTGATATTATTAGAAGCCATCTAGATAACCATAATTTGATTAATGATACCCAGCATGGATTCACGAGGGCCGTTCCTGCCTATCTAATTTATTAACCTTCTTCAGTAAAGCTTTTGAGGCTGTTGATCACGATAAAGAATTCGATATTGTTTATTTAGACTTTAGTAAGGCTTTTGATAGAGTACCGCACCAGAGACTGTTAAAGAAAGTGGCAGCTCATGGCATTGGGGAAAAGTGCTGTCATGGATCGAGTCATGGCTCACCAATAGGAAGCAGAGATGTGCATAAATGGGGTTAAATCCGAATGGGGACTTGTAACAAGTGGTGTTCCACAGGGATCAGTCTTAGGCCCATTGTTATTTATAATATATATCAATGACCTTGATGAGGGAATTACTAGTGATATGAGCAAATTCGCCGACGACACGAAGATAGGTAGGATAATTGATTCAAACATAGATGTCATAGAACTTCAGGAAGATTTAGACAAACTTAATTCGTGGTCAGAAAAGTGGCAGATGCAGTTCAATGTAGATAAATGCAAGGTTCTGAAGCTCGGGAGTGTCCATAACCCAAGCACTTATAAGTTAAATAACGTAGAACTTAGCCAT
>WNWK01024175.1:0-30089 GCA_009830355.1 Cherax destructor | reverse complement strand
TAAAAAAAAAAAAAAGCATTCTTTGGGGGGGGGACAGTTACAGGGTAGTGGTGAATCATATTGGTAACTGTGTTAAGTTTAGTTTGTTGCGCGAGTATTAATGTTTCTCGTCAATAACTTTGTATGAGTTGGGGTGTTGGGGGTTTGTCCAAGTTTAAGTGTAGTTTTGTCTTTTAAATTTTTGGGGTATCAGTTCTTTCATATATTATGTATATTTTTTTTATACATTATGGTATAAAGGTAATATTTTCGTTTCTACATGTCAATGTTTTGTATATGTGCTGTTATTTTAAATAAAATATAAAAAAAAAAAAATAGTCGCTAGGATGTGTAGAGCATCAGCAACGACACTGTATAAGTTCTCGTGGTGTATATAAGAGTCGCTGGGATGTGTAGAGCATCAGCAACGACACTGTATAAGTTCTCGTGGTGTATATAAGAGTCGCTGGGATGTGTAGAGCATCAGCCACGACTCTGTATAAGTTCTCGTGGTGTATATAAGAGTCGCTGGGATGTGTAGAGCATCAGCCACGACACTGTATAAGTTCTCGTGGTGTATATAAGAGTCGCTGGGATGTGTAGAGCATCAGCAACGACACTGTATAAGTTCTCGTGGTGTATATAAGAGTCGCTAGGATGTGTAGAGCATCAGCCACGACACTGTATAAGTTCTCGTGGTGTATATAAGAGTCGCTGGGATGTGTTGAGCATCAGCCACGACACTGTATAAGTTCTCGTGGTGTATATAAGAGTCGCTGGGATGTGTAGAGCATCAGCCACGACACTGTATAAGTTCTCGTGGTGTATATAAGAGTCGCTAGGATGTGTAGAGCATCAGCAACGACACTGTATAAGTTCTCGTGGTGTATATAAGAGTCGCTGGATGTGTAGAGCATCAGCCACGACACTCGTATAAGTTCTCGTGGTGTATATAAGAGTCGCTAGGATGTGTAGAGCATCAGCAACGACACTGTATAAGTTCTCGTGGTGTATATAAGAGTCGCTAGGATGTGTAGAGCATCAGCCACGACACTGTATAAGTTCTCGTGGTGTATATAAGAGTCGCTGGGATGTGTAGAGCATCAGCCACGACACTGTATAAGTTCTCGTGGTGTATATAAGAGTCGCTAGGATGTGTAGAGCATCAGCCACGACACTGTATAAGTTCTCGTGGTGTATATAATAGTCGCTAGGATGTGTAGAGCATCAACCACGACACTGTATAAGTTCTCGTGGTGTATATAATAGTCGCTAGGATGTGTAGAGCATCAACCACGACACTGTATAAGTTCTCGTGGTGTATATAATAGTCGCTAGGATGTGTAGAGCATCAACCACGACACTGTATAAGTTCTCGACTGCTACGCTACACTTATCTCAGATAATTGTTATTGTTTTTTCGTCAGGAATCACAAGTACTTGTCTTCGTTTTTCTTCTGTTTTCAAGTGTGACTCCTTCATGACCAATATCAGCCTTCATGACCACTATCAGCTTTTGCCTCTGTGTTTTTATGCGGCGACAAACTGACACTAGAAGTTTTCGGTGAGGAAGCGAAATAATGTACAGTATAGGTTGCAGTATTGGGCATTGACTCAGTCTCTCTCCCTCCCTCCCTCTCCCTCCATCTCTTTCGCTCTCTCTCTTTTACCTAACACTAAGTTCACTCTCACGAGTCGTCTTGTTTGGTTTTCTCTACTGTGCAGAAATCGTAGATGAGACGGGATGGTTTTGGAACAGGCAGTCTAAGACAGTGTAACATATTCAAGGTGTGAACACACTTGTTCTCATACAGAATTCTGCAGCATCTGTTGTCCAGCAGGTGTGAGAAATGCCTTAGTTCATTTAGCTTCTTGGCTGCCCTGCTTGCAAGATTTATTACACCACCTCAAAACCAGGGTTCCAAAACTCTTACATTCGTTATCACTGCTACAACATTACCTTCCTAGAGACCATCATCAGTAGTGTTTTCTCAGAGGCAAATATAAGCCGTTATCGTTTTCCCCAGGCGTCATGATATAGCTGTAATGTGTTGACTATTGGATAAGTAAATGTTAGAGTACAGCCATCTGCATAGACATGGGATTCTGGGATTAGGTGAAGGTCGTTGAAGTAGACATTCTATGAAACCTCATTTGTTGCATATGTAAGAGCTTTCCGTCTACTGATGCCATCTGCGAATCGAAGAACCATAGACAGAAATTAAAAGCACCAGCAATTTTACTCGTATAGTCATAACCTAACAGCCTGCAACGCTCTGCACATGTACCACACATGTGCATACTGCTGACCCACCACCCTGCAACGCTCTGCACATGTACCACACATGTGCATTCTGCTGACCCACCACCCTGGCGAGGGATATATAACCTGCATAACACACAATTACACCACCGAAGTCAGCTCCTGCTATCCAGAGGTTGCTGCTGCTGCTGTTATCCAGAGGTTGCTGCTGCTTCTGGTGCTGGTGCTGCTGCTGCTGCTGCTGGTGCTGGTGCTGGTGCTGCTGCTGCTAGCCAGCGGTTGCTGGTGCTGCTAGCCTGAGGATGCTGGTGCTGCTGCTGCTAGCCTGAGGATGCTGGTGCTGCTGCTGCTAGCCTGAGGATGCTGGTGCTGCTGCTGCTAGCCAGAGGTTGCTGGTGCTGCTGCTGCTAGCCAGAGGTTGCTGGTGCTGCTGCTGCTAGACAGAGGTTGCTGGTGCTGCTGCTGCTAGACAGAGGTTGCTGGTGCTGCTGCTGCTGCTGCTAGACAGAGGTTGCTGGTGCTGCTGCTGCTAGACAGAGGTTGCTGGTGCTGCTGCTGCTAACCAGAGGTTGCTGGTGCTGCTGCTGCTAGCCAGAGGTTGCTGGTGCTACTGCTGCTAGCCAGAGGTTGCTGGTGCTGATGCTGCTAGCCAGAGGTTGTTGGTGCTGCTGCTAGCCAGAGGTTGCTGGTGCTGCTTCTGTTAGCCAGAGGTTGCTGGTGCTGCTGCTGCTAGCCAGAGGTTGCTGGTGCTGCTGCTGCTAGTCAGAGGATGCTGCTGCATGTTCTAGACACACCATCTCGCCATCACCTGCCAAAAATCGTCACCACTAAATGTGTCATCTGAAGTCAAAGACCAGTGCACATGACGTTTGCATGACACATAAACCAACATCTCGTTTAATTTGCATATAGTTCTACAATCTTCCCATTATGTGATAAAGTCACTGGATGGCAAAACGTCTACAATAAAGATACCAGATGTTGCATGTGTCTAATTCTTCATCTTGTCGGTATTGTAGACCATCATGTAAAGCTGATAACTTTAGATTTCAACTTTAAGGGACTTTAAACTTAACCTTCTGGCTTGAAAACTCGAGAATGTTTCTTCTGATTGACTTGAAATCATCAACACTGATATTTAACTGCTTGAGGAATTAATACCACACTCTGTACTGTTCCATTAGCATGCATCGAGGAGGAGAGAGTTGGGCTTAAGGATTATTTTCTCGGATTTCGTAACCACGGAAAGACGTCTAATTGTTATTATAATTCTTCGTCTTCTATTTTCTATTACTACTTCTTCTATTTTCTTCTTTTACTTTCTTCTTTTCTGTTTCTTCTTTAAATGGCTGCTAGATTTTTTCTTCTTACTCAAACTTTTTTCTCACCTAAATATAAACAGATACTTAGGTGTTCTTTGTTGCGTGTGACGTCCTGGGGACTGAGGTAGTATATTGTTCGTGTTATGACATAACTTTCTTAACAAACTTCACTTTCCGAAGAACTTTTTTCCTCCGATTTCAACTACAGCCTTCAAACACTCGTCTGTTTTTTCAATGTTTCTTTAAGTTGTTTCCCTTTCTCCAGGATGTTGAAATATATTTTTCTCTCTCTCACACTTCTTTGCAAGAGAAGATTTACCTGCCTACTATTTTTCTCTTCAGTCATCTTACGTAAGAATATTGACACCTCAAGAAACATCTTTATTTTCACCTTTTCCGGTATTTTCTTTTTATTAGTGAGTAGGTTTGTAATTTTCTTTTCACTCACCTTGGTATTTTTTCCAGAGTACATTTACATTCACCCCAGACGTAATTTGTCACTTAAAAAGAGCTAGGTATGCGTCGTTAAGTGCCCACATTTATTTCTGTTTTCCACACAGGCGCTGTTTTGGTTATTCCCTCTGCAGGCGTTTGTGTTCCTCAAGTGTGATTCTCAGTGACCTAGCAGTTTTTCTCACATACTTCGTGTCGCATCCAGCAAAAAATTAACACAGACATTCCCCTCCAGTAAATAACAGTGCATCACAGGTGTCCTCACCAGAACTCACCTTCTGCATCATATCCTCTCTGTACCATGATTCAAACATTTCTTAAAACATGAGGTCTTTCTCACACCTAACTCCATGAAAAACAGTTTTTTTCCTTTAACTTCCTAAACCAGGCCTTAAAACCTCGTCTCACACTCCCCACGATTTCCTATGCAGCCGGGGTCTTGAGCATTCACTTGGTAGTGTCTCATTTATCTGGTAATAAGCTTCAGAGACATCTTGGAGCCCACACACAAATGCCACTAAAGTGGCATTTGTGTGTGTGGGTTCCAAACTGGTGCTGCATACTCCAGTATGGGCCTGACGTACACAGTGTACAGGGTCCTGAACGATTCTTTATAATTATTAAGATGTCGGAATGCTGTTCTTAGGTTTGCTAGGCGCCCGTATGCTGCAGCAGTTATTTCGTTGATGTGAGCCTCCGGAGATGTGCCTGGTGTTATACTCACCCCAAGATCCTTTTCCTTGAATGAGGTTTGTAGTCTCTGGCCCCCTAGAGTGTACTCTTCTGCGGTCTTCTTTGCCCTTCCCCAATCTTCATGACTTTGCATTTGGTGGGGTTGAACTCAAGGAGCCAGTTGCTAGACCATACCTGCAGCCTCTCCAGATCCCTTTGTAATTCTGCTTAGTCCTCATCCGACTGAATTCTTCTCATCAACTTCACATCATCTGCAAACAGGGACACTTCGGAGTCTATTCCTTCCGTCATGTCGTTCACAAATACCAGAAACAGCACCAGTCCTAAGACTGACCCCTGTGGAACCCCGCTCGTTACAGGTGCCCACTCTGACACCTCACCACGTACCATGACTCGCTGTTGTCTTCCTGACAGGTATTCCCTTATCCACTCTTGTCTTACTGCTGTCACCCTGTGTGAATGTGTGTGTGTGTGTGTGTGTGTGTGTGTGTGTGTTTGTGTGTGTTTGTGTGTGTGTGTTTGTGTTTGTGTGTGTGTGTGTGTGTACTCACCTAGTTGTGGTTGCAGGGGTCGAGTCACAGCTCCTGGCCCCGCCTCTTCACTGGCCGCTACTGGGTCACTCTCCCAGCGCCATGAGCTTTATCATACCTCTGCTTAAAGCTATGTATGGAGCCTGCCTCCACTACATCGTTTCCTAAACTATTCCACTTCCCGACCACTCTGTGACTGAAGAAATACTTCCTAACATCTCTGTGATTCATCTGAGTCTTCAACTTCCAACTGTGTCCCCTTGTTGCTGTGTCCCATCTCTGGAACATTCTGTCTCTGTCCACTTTGTCAATTCCTCTCAGTATCTTATATGTTGTTATCATGTCCCCCTATCTCTCCTGTCCTCCAGTGTCGTCAAAACGATTTCCCTTAACCTCTCCTCGTAGGTGTGTGTGTGTGTGTGTGTGTGTTGTACTCACCTAGTTGTGGTTGCAGGGGGCGAGTCACAGCTCCTGGCCCCGCCTCTTCACTGGCCGCTACTGGGTCACTCTCCTGCGCCATGAGCTTTATCATACCTCTTCTTAAAGCTATGTATGGAGCCTGCCTCCACTACATCACTTCCTAAACTATTCCACTTCCCGACCACTCTGTGACTGAAGAAATACTTCCTAACATCTCTGTGATTCATCTGAGTCTTCAACTTCCAACTGTGTCCCCTTGTTGCTGTGTCCCATCTCTGGAACATTCTGTCTCTGTCCACTTTGTCAATTCCTCTCAGTATCTTATATGTTGTTATCATGTCCCCCCTATCTCTCCTGTCCCCCAGTGTCGTCAGGTCGATTTCCCTTAACCTCTCCTCGTAGGACATACTCCTTAGCTCCGGGACTAGTCTTGTTGCAAACCTTTGCACTTACTCGAGTTTCTTCACGTGCTTGGCAAGGTGTGGGTTCCAAACTGGTGCTGAATACTCCAGTATGGGCCTAACGTACACAGTGTACAGGGTCCTGAACGATTCTTTATTAAGATGTCGGAATGCTGTTCTTAGGTTTGCTAGGCGCCCATATGCTGCAGCAGTTATTTGGTTGATGTGCGCCTCAGGAGATGTTCTTGGTGTTATACTCACCCCAAGGTCTTTTTCCTTGATTGAGGTTTGCAGTCTCTGGCCCCCTAGGCTGTACTCCGTCTGCGGTCTTCTTTGCCCTTGTGTGTGTGTGTGTGTGCGTGCGTGTGTGTGTGATTATTCTTGCCACTGAGTTATTCTCATTTAGTCTTAAAGTTACTTTCAAAACAATTCGGGTGTCATCCGTCTATGTCAGATATGAGGATGAGTAATAGGATGGGAGCGAGTATTGTGCCTTGTGGAACAGAACTTTTCACCGTAGCTGCCTAAGAATTTACTCTGCTTACTTTTACTCTTTGTATTCTATTTGTTAGGAAGGTACAGATCCATCTACCATCTTTTCCCGTTATTCCTTTATCACGCATTTTGTGCATTATTACACCGTGGTCGCACTTGTCGAAGGCTTTCGTAAAGTCTGTGTATACTACATCTGCATTTTGTTTATCATCTGTAGCATCCAGGACCTCGTCATAATGGTCAAGTAGCTGGGACAGGCAGGAGCGACCTGCTCTAAACCCGTGTTGCCCTGGGTTGTGTAATTGGTGGGTATCTAGGTGGTGTGCGATCTTGCTTCTTAGACCCCTTTCAAAGATTTTTATGATACGGGATGTTAGTGCTGTTGGTCTGTAGATCTTTGTAATTGCTTTACTGCTACCTTTGTAGAGTGGGGCTATGTCTGTTGTTTTTAGTGAGTGTGGGATGACCCCTGTGTCCATGCTCCCTCTCCATAGAATGCTGAAGGTCAGGGGCAGAGTGCATGGGAATGTCATTTAGTGCCTTTTCAGAGTCTTGTGGTGTTAGGATAATATCAGAGATTTTTGAGATGACTAAATTTTGGGTCTCGGTAATAACAAATTCATTTAGATTGTCGACCCTTAGTCTGGGTAACGGATCGCTGAACACTGAGTCATATAGAGGCTTTAGTATCTTACTCATTTCTTTGCTGTCATCTGTGTATGTCCCATCTCGCCTAAGCAGGGGCCCAATACTGGATGTTGTTTTGCCCTTAGATTTGGCATAAGAGAAGAAGTATTTTTTTTTTCAATTTCCTTTATGGCTTTTAGTTCTTCCTGAGAATCTTGTCTCCTGTAAGATTCCTTCAGCTTAAGTTCGATATTTGCTATTTCTCTGACCAGTGCCTCCCTTCGTATTTCAGATATACTGGCCCCTCTCAGCAGCTCTCTGATTCTTCACCTTCGTCTGTTTAATAAGCGTCTCTGTCTTTCTAGTTCACATCTTCTCTTTCTTTTTCTTGATGGAATGTTAATTTTTTGTAGGCAAAGGTTCGGATCCGTGTTCTTTAAGATATCTTCCCAGCTTGTTTCATTTAGGACATGGTTGACTTGTTCCCATTGTATGTTTTTGTTACTGAAGTTGAATTTTGTGAAGACTCCCTCATGACTGATCACATTTTGCTGGTCATGAGCCCTGTGCATACATGTCTGTACCTCTGTTATATTACGTATCAGATCGTCGTTGTTAGTGAAGATGAGATCCAGCGTATTTTCTAGTCTCTTTGGCTCTAATATTTGCTGGTTTAAAGTGAATTTGGTGCATAGGTTTAATAGCTCGTGTGTGTGTGAATTTTTATCTAACCTGCCTTCTGGGGTGATCTCTGCTAAAATATTATTTGTTTGGGGCAGGAGTTGGGAGATTTTCCAGACAGTGGTCAATTTTCAAAAGCTGTTCCTGGAATTACTGAAGAGTTGCATCCGGAGGCTTGTATACCACCACAAAGACAAGGTTTTGGTTTTCAATCTTTACTGCCAAAACTTCAACTACTTCATTTGAGGTACCTTTGATATACCTTTGAAGAGTTTTGAGTGCTTCACTACTCTCGGAGCCCGGCCAAGGGCCAGGATCGTCTGGTGCTTGTCTGGCTGGTCAAACAGGCTGTTACTGCTGGAAGCCCGCTGCCCCACATATCCATCACAGCCTTGTTAATCTGGCACCTGGTACAGATACTTGTCCAGTTTCCTCTTGAAAGCTTCTACACTTGTTCCAGCCGTGTTTCTGATATCTTCTGGTAAGATGTTGAATAGTCTGGGACCCCGGATGTTGATACATTGTTCCCTTATTGTGTCCAGATATATATTATCATGTATCTCTCTCTTCTCCGCTCCAATGAGTAAATGTTCAAGACTTGAAGGCGTTCCCAGTAATTTAGATGCTTTACTGGCTCAATATGAGCCGTAAACGATCTCTGTATTTGTTCCAGCTCTGATATTTCTCCTGCCCTGAACGGGGCCATCAGCACTGAGCAATATTCTAAATGAGGGAGCACTAGCGATTTGAAGAGTGTCACCATCGGCATTATTTCCCTTGTTTTGAAAGATCTCAATACCCACCCTTCATCTTCCTGGCTGTCGTGATCTTTGTCTTGTTATGGTCTTTAAAAAAAAGGTTAGCTGACATAATTATTCCTAGGTCTTTTACATGTTCCGTTCGTTCTATTTGGTGACCCTCTTGAGTTTTGTATACAGTGTTCCTTTTGAGTTCTTCATTCTTTCCATACCTAAGCAGCTGGAACTTACCACCATTGAACGTCATGTTCTCCACTGCCCACTGGAAAATCCTTCTTATGTCTTCCTGTAATTTTTCAGTGTCCTCTACCGTAGTGACTTTCACGCTTATTTTAGTGTCATCTGCAAATGATGATACAAAAGTGTGACGGGTGTTTTTATCTATGTCTGCTATGAGGATGAGAAACAGCAGAGGTGCCAGGACAATGCGTTGGGGCACTGAGCTTTTTACCTCGCTGATGCTTATCTTGCCTGGTTTACTACTAATTTTTGTGTTCTTTGTTAGGAACCCCAAAATCCATCTGCCTACCTTCCCCGTAATGCCTATGGCCCTCATTTTGTGCGCTATCACTCCATGATCGCATTTGTCAAACGCGTTTGCAAAATCTGTGTAAATTACATCTGCGTTTTGGTCGTCTTCCAATGCCTCCGAAACTCTGTCATAATGGTTCAGCAGCTGTGACAGGCATGATCGTCCTGCTCTAAAACCATGCTGGTTATGCTGGTTATGCTGGTCCATGAAATTTGTAATCTGCCGTCTCATCACTCTTTCGAAGATTTTTATGATGTGAGAAGTTAGGGTTACTGGTCTGTAATTTTTAGTTAGTGCTCTACTACCTCCCTTATGCAAAGGAGCTATGTCTGCACTCTTTAAGGCCTCCGATATTTCACCTAGATCTAAGCTTTTTCTCCAATGAATACTGAGGGCTCGTGCTAGTGGTACTTTTCATTTCTTTATAAATAGAGTATTCCGTGAATCTGGTCCAGGTGCTGAGTGAGTGGGCATGTTGTCTTTCTTTTTCGAAATCTATGAGATTTGTACTAATGTCGGTTAGGTGGTCTGCGCAGCCTTCTGCTGGAGTGAAAAATATTTCGGCATTTTCAACCTTGCTGTCATTTAGTGGGTTGCTGAACACCGACTCATACTGTTCTTTTTAGGATTTCACTCATTTCCTGTTCATCGTCAGTATACGAATTTACTCTCAATAATGATCCAATAATGGATTATGCATAGGAATAGAAATATTTTGGGTTTCTTGCAATATCCTGTATGGCCCTTTGTTTCCTTTGTACTTCTTCTGTTATGTATAACATCTTAAGTTTTTGTTCTAATTCATTAATCTCTCGACTAAGACTATATTTCCTCTGTTGCAGCATATTTGTGTTTTTAAGAAATTCAGTAGCCCATTTTCTTCTTTTGTACCATCTCCTATGCTCTCTCTCTATATCTGATCTTCTTCTGGGTTTCCGCAATGATACGTGCTTCATACATACCTTGAATGCTTAAATATTCAGCTTCTCTAGGCATTGGTGGAGATTTAGGGCACGCTCATGTCTGATTCCCAGAATATGTCTGATAGCTCTTGGTTTATTTTTTTCCCAGTCGATTCTATGGTTGTTAAAATTAAACTTACTGAACATCCCGTCTCTAACATAAGTGATACAGTTCCCTAACCCTGAGTTAATACTCGTTTGAACTTCTATGTCTCTGATTAGTGGGATCAATTATCTGTTGGTTCAATGAGTACTTTTCACAAAGCCTCATTAGTTCCCTGGTATGTGCCTGTTGAGCCAGGGTGCTTCCAGGAGATATTTCTGGTATAACATTATGTTGCGCCATCTTCCATTTTATATGAGGGAGATTAAAATCTCCAAGGAGTAAAATATTTGGTGTGGGATTTTCTAGCCTATCCACATAGCTATCTATCTTCCTTAACTGATCTGTGAATTCCTCAGCAGTTGCTGATGGTGCTTTGTATACTAGGATAATTACCAGATTCCTATTTTCAACTTTGATGCTGAGGTTTTCTACTATATCATTCGTAGAGTTTAACACTTCTGTGCAACAGAAAGTATATTTTACATAGAATCCTACTCCTCTCTGTGACCTATTAATTCTATCACATCTATACATGTTATAGTTTTCTATCTTTATCTCTCCGTCCAAAATATCCCTTGTATGTGTTTGTGTAAATGCCCCAAACATGGCATTCGCTTCTGATAGCCCACTGACATTAACTTTGTCGTTTTTATTTGATTTCAGTCCCTGAATATTTGCAGATATGAAGCAGGAGTTATCATTTGGGATGTTTTGTTTTGCAACATGTTTGGTTAGTACCACTGGTGATGTACTACCTGGTATGGCCCCTGGTGTACATACCACTGGTGGTGTACTACCTGGTATGGCCCCTGGTGTACATACCACTGGTGGTGTACTACCTGGTATGGCCCCTGGTGTACATACCACTGGTGGTGTACTACCTGGTATGGCCCCTGGTGTACATACCACTGGTGGTGTACTACCTGGTATGGCCCCTGGTGTACATACCACTGGTGGTGTACTACCTGGTATGGCCCCTGGTGTACATACCACTGGTGGTGTACTACCTGGTATGGCCCCTGGTGTACATACCACTGGTGGTGTACTACCTGGTATGGCCCCTGGTGTACATACCACTGGTGGTGTACTACTTGGTATGGCCCCTGGTGTACATACCCCTGGTGTACATACCCCTGGTGGTGTACTACCTGGTATGGCCCCTGGTGTACATACCCCTGGTTTTTCCAGTACTGACTTTGCATTTGATTGTTTATTCGGCCCTGATGGGCTGATGCCTGGTTTGGTATGTCCTATTTTGCTGCCCATCTGTCCCATCTGTACCATTATCCCTTTTTGTTTCTTTCTTTGGTCCGATCGTTTCTCTTTATGTGTAAAATAGATTGCTGTTCATTTTCCCTTTCTCTGCTTTCTTTGTGGCGCTGCGTTCCTTTACATGATGATCTGGGCAGTTCAGGTCATAACATTCTCTGAACTGTGTTGAAACTTTGCACATCACTGGGTGTTGCTTTGTCAAAGCAACACTTTCCATTTCTCAACATGTTCGCACATTTTCTGGTGTGTTTATTCCAGCAAGCTCTGCCATATAGGCACATACCTTTTGCATAGTATCTGCAAATGTTCTGACTGCCTATATTTACTGATTTTGTGTCTTTCCTAAGTTCTGCCACCTGATCGGAATTCTCTTGTTTTCTTTCATCTAGGCGTATTTCTTCCCTTTTTTCATTTTAGTGTGTTCCTGCTCTAGCTTTCTCTTCCTCCCATTCCCTTTTCTCTATGTTATGTACCCATGTACCCGTGGAAAGAGGGTTGGGGTTTGTGAGGGAAAAGTTCCATAGATAGGAGTAATGAAAGTGTGAATATTTGTATGGTGGTAGTTTGTGTGGTAGTTTGCTTGTTAAGGTAGGGTGAGTGTCTAGCTCCTGCTATCTCCCCCCCCCCTTTCTCCACCCAGTAAGAGGTGAAGTGCCAGGCTCTGACCAAGAGGATAATCACTTGACTATCAGCTCCCAACACCTCTCCTTCTGGGCCAGCTAGGGTCATTTGACACAAAGCCGAGGGCGTCAGATGGAGCATTACCCAAACGGGAATACGAGATGTTACTTCAAACCTTTATACTCTAAAACTGTGGTTCAGCGAGAACCAAAACCCTGGCAACTACACAGTCATTCTTCAAGTGGTAACAACATCTGAGTCCCTGGTATCTTGAATGGTTCTTTTAGTTTCCATCTATCTGGTTTTCGAAACATCTGTCGACCGATTCACACCTATCAACAACTGCGAGGAGTTCAGAAAACAAGGACCAATTCAGAGCTCCCGAGTCAAGAACATCGACATGTCTTTCTGCCAACGAACATCTGTATAAATTAGCTTTGAATTCAAGTATTCTTTATCTATTGCATTTTTCATTTTGTCTTTAAGATAGGATTAATGCTCATGTTTAAGTGTTTAATATTTTTTTTCATAATTTTTTATAATAAATAAAGTGTTTATTTTCAATGTTATTATTATATTTTTCCATTTTGGTAATTTTCGTAAGGAGGAGCCAGCCTTGCCTCATCTTGGCTTAAAGATCGGACACGGCTGAGTTTAAACCTTCACAGAGTGCGAGTGGGGGAGGAACCCTTCCCACTGGTTGGGGGTGGTTGGAGGAGCGAGGTTTGACGAAGGGCCCTTCACACTGGGTTTGTCTGGAGAGGGTTTCGGGGGTCAACGCCCCCGCGGCCAGGTCTGAGACCAGGCCTCATGGTGGATCAGGGTCTGATCAACCAGACTGTTACTGACGGCCGCACGCAAACTGACGTATAAACCACAGCCCGGTTGGTCAGGTACTGACTTTAGGTGCATGTCCAGTGCCTTCTTGAAGACATCCAGGAGTCTATTGGTAATCCCCCTAATGTATGCTGGGAGGCAGTTGAACAGTCTTGGGCCCCGGACACTTATGGTGTTGTCTCTCAGTGTACTCGTGGCGCCCCTGCTTTTCATCGGGGGAATGTTGCATCTCCTGCCGAGTCTTTTGCTTTCATAGGGAGTGATTTTCGTGTACAGGTTTGGTACCAATCCCTCCAGGACCTTCCAAGTGCATATTATCATGTAACTCTCTCGCCTGCCTTCCAGGGAATACAGATCAAGGACCTTCAACCGTTCCCTGTAATTTAGGTGCTTTATTATACTTATGTGTGCCGTGAAAGTTCCTTGTACACTTTCCAGGTCTGCAATAACGCCAGCCTTGAAGGGGGCTGTTAGTGTACAGCAGTATTTCAGCCTAGAGAGAACAAGTGATTTGAAGAGTGTCATCATGGGCTTGATATCCCTAGTTTTGAAGGTTCTCATTATCCATCCCGATGAGGTAGATACATTGTTGTGGTCTTTAAAGGCGAGATCCTCTGACATTATCACTCCCAAGTCCTTCACATTTCTTTTTCGCTCTATTGCATGGTTAGAATTTGTCATATACCTTGATACATTTTTTATTTACTCAAGTTTTCCATATCTGAGTAGTTGAAATTTCTCCTCGTTGAACTTCATATTGTTTTGAGTGACCCATTTGAAGATTTGGTTGATGTTCGCTTGGAGTCTTGCGGTGTCTTCGATGGAGGTCACTGCCATGGCAATCCGGGTGTCATCCACAAAGGAAGACTCGGAGCTATGGATTACATCTCTGTCTATGTCAGAAATGAGGATATACACTATGTACCACTGTGATATACACTGTGTATCATTGTGATATACACTGTGTACCACTGTGATATACACTATATACCACTGTGATATACACTGTGCACCACTGTGATATGCACTGTGTACCACTGTGATATACACTGTGTACCACTGTGATATACATTGTGCACCACTGTGATATAAACTGTGTACAACTGTGATATACACTGTGTATCTCTGTGATATACACAGTGTACCACTGTTATATACACTGTGCACCACTGTGATATACACTGTGTATCACTGTGATATACACAGTGTACCACTGTGATATACACTGAATCATTATGCATGACCCTCTATTTTCAGGGAGGCTTCTGGGAGACTTTCTTTTCTCTCACAGAGATTATTTTTTTCACACGGTACATTAGGCTTATAGTTGACCTGGTGTAAGAATGACACCACTACTATCTTATAGTTGATCTCGTGTAAGAATGACACCACAACTCTCTAATACGCTCATTTCTTTCCTTGTTTCTGGCTCGGTGTTTACTATTTTTTGTTCTATATTAGTTCCAAGCGTTTCAGTGATATATTTTACAAGTTAACTGACACAATGTTACGCCTCTGGTACGGAAAAAAAACTACGATAATCCAGGAGAAATGGAAGAGCACGTGGGAGAGTGACGGAGGAGCATGTGGGAGAGTGACGGAGGAGCATGTGGGGGAGTGACGGACGAGCACGTGGGAGAGTGACGGAGGAGCACGTGGGGGAGTGACGGAAGAGCACGCGAGGTGAGTTTAGTGTTTATATGATAGTTATTATTTTTTCCATAGTAGGTTGGTAGACAGCAACCACCCAGGGAGGTAGACAGCAACCACCCAGGGAGGTACTACCGTCCTGCCAGGTGACTGTGAAACAGAAACCTGAAACTGTTTTACATGATGGTAGGATTGCTGGTGTCTTTTTTCTGTCTCATAAACACTCTGGATAACAGGTATATCTAGCTACTTCTACTTACACTTTATGGTCACACTACACTGGCATACACATGCATATATATACATACACACATCTAGGTTTTTCTTCTTTTTCTTAATAGCTCTTGTTCTTTTTATTTCCTCTATTGTCCATGGGGAAGTGGAAAAGAATCTTTTCTCCGTAAGCCATGCGTGTCGTAAGAGGCTACTAAATTGCCGGGAGCAATGGGCTAGTAACCCCTTCTCCTGTACATATTTACTAAAAAAGAGAAGAAGAAAAACTTGATAAAACTGGGATGTTTGAATGTGCGTGGATGTAGTGCGGATGATAAGAAAGAGATGATTGCTGATGTTATGATGTTATGAATGAAAATAAGTTGGATGTCCTGGCCCTAAGCGAAACAAAGCTGAAGGTGGTAGGCGAGTTTCAGTGGGAAGAAATAAATGGGATCAAGTCAGGAGTATCTGAGAGAGTTAGAGCTAAGGAAGGGGTAGCAATAATGTTGAAGGATCAGTTATGGAAGGAAAAGAGGGAATATGAATGTGTAAATTCAAGGATTATGTGGATTAAAATAAGGGTCGGATGTGAAAAGTGGGCCATAATAAGCGTTTATGCACCTGGAGAAGAGAGGAGTGTAGAGGAGAGAGAGCGATTTTGTGAGATGTTAGGCGAATGTATAAGAACTTTTGAACCAAGTGAGAGAGTAATTGTGGTAGGGGACCTAAATGCTAAAGTAGGAGAAACATGTAGAGAGGGTGTGGTAGGTAAGTTTAGGGTGCCAGGTGTAAATGATAATGGGAGCCCTTTGATTGAACTTTGTATAGAAAGGGGTTTAGTTATAGGTAATACATATTTTAAGAAAAAGAGGATAAATAAGTATACAAGATATGATGTAGGGCGTAATGACAGTAGTTTGTTGGACTATGTATTGGTAGATAAAAGACTGTTGAGTAGACTTCAGGATGTACATGTTTATAGAGGGGCCACAGATATATCAGATCACTTTTTAGTTATAGCTACAGTGGGAGTAAAAGGTAGATGGGATACAAGGAAAATAGAAGCAGTAAGTAGAGAGAGGTGAAAGTTTATAAACTAAAGAGGAGGCAGTTAGGGTAAGATATAAACAACTATTGGAGGATAGATGGGCTAGTGAGAGTGTAGGCAATGGGGTCGAAGATGTATGGGGTAGATTTAAAAATGTAGTGTTAGAGTGTTCAGCAGAAGTTTGTGGTTACAGGAAAGTGGGTGCAGGAGGGAAGAAGAGCGATTGGTGGAATGATGATGTAAAGAGAGTAGTAAGGGAGAAAAAGTTAGCATATGAGAGGTTTTTACAAAGTAGAAGTGATGCAAGGAGGGAAGAGTATATGGAGAGAAAAAGAGACGTTAAGAGAGTGGTGAAGCAATGTGAAAAGAGAGCAAATGAGAGAGTGGGTGAGATGTTATCAACAAATTTTGTTGAAAATAAGAAAAAGTTTTGGAGTGAGATTAATAAGTTGAGGAAGCCTAGGGAACAAATGGATTTGACAGTTAAAAATAGGAGAGGAGAGTTATTAAATGGAGAGTTAGAGGTATCGGGAAGATGGAGGGAATATTTTGAGGAGTTGTTAAATGTTGATGAAGACAGGGAAGCTGTGATTTCGTGTATAGGGCAAGGAGGAATAACATCTTGTAGGAGTGTGGAAGAGCCAGTTGTGAGTGTGGGGGAAGTTCGTGAGGCAGTGGGTAGAATGAAAGGGGGTAAGGCAGCTGGGATTGATGGGATAAAGAGAGAAATGTTAAAAGCAGGTGGGGATATAGTTTTGGAGTGGTTAGTGCTATTATTTAATAAATGTGTGGAAAAGGGTAAGGTACCTAGGGATTGGCAGAGAGCGTGTATTGTTCCTTTGTATAAAGGCAAAGAGGACAAAAGAGAGTGCAAAAATTATAGGGGAATAAGTCTGTTGAGTGTACCTGGTTAAGTGTATGGTAGAGTTATTATTGAAAGAATTAAGAGTAAGACAGAGAGCAGGATAGCAGATGAACATGGGGGCTTTAGGAAAGGTAGGGGGTGTGTATACCCAGTGATTACAGTGAAACGTATAGGTGAACAGTATTTGGATAAGGGTAAAGAGGTTTTTGTGGCATTTATGGATTTGGAAAAGGCGTATGATAGTGTGGATAGGGGGGCAATGTGGCAGATGTTGCAGGTGTATGGAATAGGAGGTAGGTTACTAAAAGCAGTGAAGAGTTTTTATGAGGATAGTGAGGCTCAGGTTAGAGTGTGTAGGAGGGAGGGAGACTATTTCCCATTAAAAGTGTGATGTCACCGTGGTTGTTCAATATATTTATAGATGGGGTTGTAAGAGAAGTGAATGCGAGGGTCTTGGCAAGAGGTGTGGGGTTAAAAGATAAAGAATCAAATACAAAGTGGGAGTTGTCACAGTTGCTTTTTCCTGATGACACTGTGCTTTTGGGAGATTCTGAAGAGAAGTTGCAGAGGTTGGTGGATGAATTTGGTAGGGTGTGTAAAAGAAGAAAATTGAAAGTGAATATAGGAAAGAGTAAGGTGATGAGGATAACAAAAAGATTAGGTGACGAAAGATTGGATATCAGATTGGAGGGAGAGAGTATGGAGGAGGTGAATGTATTCAGATATTTGGGAGTGGACATATCAGCAGATGGGTCTATGAAGGATGAGGTGAATCATAGAATTGATGAGGGGAAAAGGGTGAGTGGTGCACTTTGGTGTCTGTGGAGACAGAACTTTGTCCATGGAAGTAAAGAGGGGAATGTACCTGGAGTTTACCTGGAGAGAATTCCAAGGGCCAACGCCCCTGCGGCCCGGTCTGTGACCAGGCCTCATGTTGGATCAGAGCTTGATCAATCAGGCTGTTACTGCTGGCCGCACGCAGTCCAACGTACAAACCACAGCCTGGCTGGTCAGGTACCGACTTTAGGTGCCTGTCCAGTGCCTGCTTGAAGACAGCCAGGGGTCTATTGGTAATCCCCCTTATGTATGCTGGGAGGCAGTTGAACAGTCTTGGGCCCCTAACACTTATTTTGTTGTCTCTCAACGTGCTAGTGACACCTCTGCTTTTCATTGGGGGAATGTTACATCGTCTGCCGAGTCTTTTTCTTTCGTAGGGAGTGACTCTCGTGTGCAAGTTTGGTACTAATTCCTCTAGAATTTTCCAAGTGTATATAATAATGTATCTCTCCCGCCTGCGTTCCAGGGAGTACAGGTTTAGGAACTTCAAGCGTTCCCAGTAATTGAGGTGGTTTATCGCAGTTATGCGTGCTGTGAAGGTTCTCTGTACATTTTCTAGGTCAGCAATTTCACCTGCCTTGAAAGGTGCAGTTAGTGTGCAGCAATATTACAGCCTAGATAGGACAAGCTACCTGAAAAGTGTCAACATGGGCTTGGCATCCCTGGTTTTGAAGGTTCTCATTATCCATCCTGTCATTTTTCTAGCAGATGCAATTGCTGCAGTGTTATGGTCCTTGAAGGTGAGATCCTCTGTCATGATCACTCCATGGTCTTTGACATTAGTTTTTCGCTCAATTGTGTGGTTGGAATTTGTTTTATACTCCGATAAGATTTTAATTTCCTCACGTTTTCCAAATCGGAGTAATTGAAATTTCTCATCAATGAACTTCATATTGTTTTCTGCAGCCCATTTAAAGATTTGGTTGATGTCTGCTTGGAGTCTTGCAGTGTCTTCAATGGTGGACGCTGTCATGCAGATTCGGGTGTCATCTGCAAAGGAAGACACGGCACTGTGGCTGATATCCCTGTCTATGTCCGATATTAGGATGAGGAACAGGATGGGAGCGAGTACGTGCCTTGTGGAACAGAGCTTTTCACCGTAGCCACCTCAGACTTTACTCTGTTGACTAACTCTCTTTATGTTCTACTTGTTAGGAAATTATAGATTCATCTACCAATTTTTCCTGTTATTTCTTTATCACGCATTTTGTGTGCTATCACACCATGGACACACTTGTCAAAGGCTCTTGCAAAGTCTGTGTACATAACATCTTCATTCTGTTTGTCTTCTAGAGCATCCAGGACCATGTCGTAGTGGTCCAGTAGTTGGGACAGATAGGAGCGACCTTCTTTAAACCCATGCTGCCCTGGGTTGTGTAATTGATGAATTGATGGGTATCTAGATGAGTGGCAATCTTGCTTCTTAGAACCCTTTCAAAGATTTTTATGATATATGACGTTAGCACTATTGTTTTTTAAAAAAAATCGTGGGTGTTGCCATTTTTTCAATTTTTTCGGATTTTTTTCCTCAAATTTTCGAATTTTGGGTCTATCCCATTAGCCATTGACCCATTAGCCATTAGACCCATTAGCCATTGGGTCTATCCCATTGCCATTAGAGATCATTCGATCTCCAGCTAGAGTAAATGAAGTTTAACACCCTTGAGGAATTCATCATTATGCGTCATTTGCTACAAGAATCAAAGATGTAAAAGAATACAGCTCCTGGTTCCCAGTTCAACACCTACATGTCATTTGTTTACAAGAATCAACAAGTAAAAAAAAGAGGTAATAAGATCACCCTGTAATATTTTACCACCAAGTGGTGTGTTAACCGATGATAACATATTTTGCGCTAAACACTTATGTGCTTTTGGAGCTCTTGGGTCACACATTTTTAGAGTTATTAAGGTGTACAAAGTAAGAGAGAGAGAGGCTGCGCCAGGTGACAATCCCGCACTGCAACATTGCATAGCTCCTGATGACGCACTGAGAAGTGTGAAAGTACTTGAACTAAAGCCTCCCACCCCCCGTGGCTTGTCTTGCATAGTTAAGATCTCCTGTCTGCGATTATCTGCATATATATCAATATATATATATATATATATATATATATATATATATATATATATATATATATATATATATTCAAGATGGAGTCCACCTCTGGTACAAATTGTGGGACCCACAGCCTCGGAGAAGTGGATAAAAGGCTTCAAGGTAGAAAATTTGGATTTCTTCCTGATGCCATTTGAATATTCCACTTCCCTATCACCCCATCTTTTTTTTACATATATACTATATATATATATATATATATATATATATATATATATATATATATATATATATATATATATATATATATATATATATATATATATATATATTGATATATAGATACTTAAATTAAGTTGTAATACACAACTGTCATTGAGTTAACAAAATGGACGATGAGCTCGAACCGTGGTCCGTAAATTGAGAGTCCGATGCTTTACCGCGTCGACTACCCAGGCTTGTATCAGGAAGGAAACAGAAGCAATGTTTATTGTACTATATTCCGTCAGAGGCACCAGTTTGAATTCATAGACGACGTGACATTGAAGGAGGTAAGAATAGATCTACTGTTTAATTGCTGGTCCGAGGGAAGGAGTTCAGTTGGGTTACAGTTGGTGTCTCTGGTGGAATAGAATACCATAAGTATTAGTTCCGTTTCCTTACTGTTAGAAGCCTCGGTTCGAGCCCCTCGTCCATCCTTCAGTTTATCTATACATACATGTATATTAGGGTAGGTAAGGTTCGTCAGGAAACAGGACAAGTGTTTCCTGACGCGGGTCTTAGTCATATGATGATCCACAACTGGAGATTTTGGTCATCTGACCGAGGCCTTCCGCTGGCTTACCGTTCCATCCCTTTAAAAATTATGGTTATGATTATAAACAATTTACTAAATAAACTTACTTGACAAGGCCCAGGTAGGCTGGTGTCTGACGTAGTAAACCATCTGTTCCTTCCAGAGAAAATGAGCTTGGTGTTCCTTCCACAGAAAACCAAGAAGGGTAATCCAACGCTGGATACTATTATAAATTTTATACATAAAAGTATCACGAGGAAAATACTAGAAGATAATTAACAGCCAGCCCCAAGCTTCTAACCGCCGGGAACAAGTCATGTGACGTATATAAGTATATAATATGCTAAAATAATTAACAAGAAAGAGTTTTAACCTCTATTAAATTCTTTATCTTTCATATAGATATAGAAATGTTTGTAGATGGTCATGTAGCACAATCATGCAGCTGACTGCTGTGGTTTTTCTTTTACTAGCTAAAGCCTCGTGAATTTTACTATACAATTTTCTCGTTTATAAAAGACAAGGAAGAATTATATAATACATTATATTCCATGTACTCTTGCATGACGATGTAGAAGTGCTTGGAGATAATCATGCAGTTCAGCTGAAGATGAGACAATTGTGGGTCGTGTTTTGTTAGTTGCCGCCTCTCTTATATTTCACTATCCAAATTTCTCCTTTATAATAGTGACAAGTAAGAATTTTATCCTGTCTTAAATTCCTTGTTCTCTTATTAAATCCTCGTAAATTCTTGTTGTCTAAGAAGAGTGTTCTTTGATAGGGAAGTGTTTGAAGATGGAACGTGACTACCTTCGACAAGTGTGACCATGGTGTAATAGCACACAAAATGAGTGATAAAGGAATAGCAGGAAAAGTTGGTAGATGGATCTCTAATTTCCTAACAAATAGAACACAAAGAGTAGTAGTAAACGGAGCAAAGTCTGAGGCGGCTACTGTGAAAAGCTCTGTTCCACAAGGCACAGTACTCGCTCCCATCCAGTTCCTCAACCTCATATCTGACATAGACATGGATGTAATCCACGGCACCGTGTCTTCATGCGCAGATGATACCCGAATCTGCATGAGTGTCATCCATTGAAGACAATGCAAGACTCCAGGTGGACATCAACCAAATCTTTAAATGGGCCATAGAAAACAATAGATTTAGATTTTGCCACTGAAGTGGCTAGTTTATTGTGCACCCCATATCCATCCTGTGGACGGTAGCGCAAGAGCATATGGATACACAAAAGGCCTAGGCACTAGGCCCCAAAAGGGTTAACAATTGTACATTTGGATTTATATCTATATTTCACTTATCTGTTACAAGCAAATTTAGGAAATTTGCTTAGTATAACTGGTATCTTATTTTCTTTAATAAGATATCTTGACATGTCACATAGGTTATTATACTGTCTATCTTTATATTCCTCAATAAGTGCACAATTAAGCACATAGTGTTCAAGACAGTGACCATATGCCTGATCACATAATTTGCATTTAGTTTGATCATTGTCTGTGTGTCTCCCAAACTGCCAGAAGTACTTGTAGCCAAGCCTAAGCCTGGCCACTACAACATCAGTCAGTCTGTTCACATTGCAAGTTGCTCCATAAACATACTTATCTATGTTCATGTTATCATAGTGGGTTATAGATCTACTCAGGCTTCTAACTGCATTCCTATAGCAATCATTTTCATTATTTATTTCTCTCCTAATATTATTCCTAATGCTAGACACAGATATACCAAAGTTATATTCCACATTCTCCTTCTGGGTACTCTTCTTGGCTAACATATCAACATTATCATGAAGTAGTAATCCAATGTGTGATGGAATCCATAGCAATTGTACATTAATTCCTTTGTCATGGATTTTTGAGTGTCTATACCTGGCTTCTCCAATGAGCATGCTGTTAGAATCATTATATGAGTCAAGAGCCTTCAATGATGACATAGAATCAGTAATGATGATAGAGTCAAGCTCAGTGTCATAGGTTAGCTTTAGTGCCATTTGGATTGCAAACAATTCAGTTTGCAGTGTAGACGCCCAGTTGTTAATTCTTATGCCTAGTTCCAAAATTTATTATTGTTCTTAACTAAGGAGGTGGCGACCAGAGCAGATGCAGCGCTGCCAGAAGACTCCTGTTTAGATCCATCAGTGTATATAACTTGTGATAACTTATTACTACCAGCTAGTCGATAAATTTCTTCTTGAGCAGTTGCTTTAACAAGTGATTTAAGGAAGGGATTACTAGCAATGAGCTTCTTGGGAGGGACTTGCAGGTATGTGATATTAAATGAACACATCTTCCATGGAGGGGTGAAATGCTCTTGTTACCTACAGTGATACAATTCATGCAGGTTGTAAAATTTAATGTAATTGCATGTTTTCACAATCCATTTAGATCTGTGAGTATTTACTTAGACATTTAGTAAGATTCATTGTAACAGTGCCTGGTTCATTTCTTAACATTCTAATAGCAAGTACAGTGTTAATCTCAACAATCCTATCACTGATACTAGTAATACCAAGCTCCTTCCTCATATTAAGAACCTTGTAGATTTGGGACAGCCAAGAATAATTCTGAGAGCTTCATTTTGCATTAACTCCAAGGGTCGGAGAGAACTTTCTAGCTAATATCAACGTGGAGCAGCATAATCAATTAAGGACCTAACATAGGCTATGTACATCATTCTCACGATTCTCACATTAGCATCATAGTTGGGGTTGTAGCCAGGAACAGCTTTAAGAGCATTTAGTCTATCTTTTCATTTTTTATTTAGTTGTGTTATAGTGGATTTGTTAAAGAGTACATCTACACCAAGATATCTGTAAGGTTTAAAGTAGCTAATGTTTTCACCCTGTCGTTTGCTTGTTAATATCTTTGTTTTAGAGGAAGATATTAAGATTGGGTTTGGGAGCATTTAAGATTGGGTTGAACAAATATCTTGTTAGTGTGATGGAATGTGAAGAACTTGCCTAGTATGGGCCAACAGGCCTGCTGCAGTGTTCCTCCTTTCTTATGTTCTTATTTGAGGCAGTAGACAGTGATAAAGAATATGATATAGTTTACTTGGATTTCAGTAAGGCCTTCGATAGAGTATCTCACAAGAGACTCTTAAGAAAGGTGGCAGCTCATGGTATAGGATGTAAAGTTCTAGCATGGATAGAGGCATGGCTTACCAATAGAAAGCAGAGAGTTTCCATTATTGGGGTCAAATCTGAATGGGGATTAGTCACTAGTGGCGTTCCACAAGTATCAGTTTTAGGCCCATTGTTGTTCATAATTTACATAAATGACCTTGATGAAGGAATTGCAAGTGACATGAGTAAATTTGCTGATGATACAAAAATAGGCCGTATGATTCATTCTGAGGAGGTAATGAAAATATCCTCGAATTTATAAACTAGGTGAAGTAGAGCTTGATCACAATTCCTCGTCCAGCAACCATACTGGGGGTCGTTGGTGCTCTGCCTCCTGGTGGTGCCGAGACGAAACTTTATTTTCTTCAACATTACGGCAGCTGCCAGACGTCGCGTCAACACTGTCTGTATTGAAATTGTAAAGGGCGTGTTGCACCCGTCCACAGCCGGTACAATCCTACCTATGGTGTTGAAGGATACATACAAGATTGACATAGGTGACCTATATGGTGTAGCCTTAAATGGTCTAACCAGGGTATTCGTGAAACTGTCGTCAACACAGCAGTATGAAAGGTTGGTAGACAAGTATCAAGATCAAGAATATGCAGTTAACTCAAGTATGGAGGTGCGGTTGAGAGATGTCTCCCGGTCCTATACGTGGATAAGGGTGAGAAACGTACCATTCGAGGCGGATCCAGTGGATCTAATGGAAGTCTTCAAGGAATATGGGATTGTACATGCTGCAAATGTGGGAAAGTGGCATGAGGGACCCTTTGAAGGACTCATGGAGGGGTCTTATTCCTTGAAGATGTCCATCAGGCGACCTATACCATCATACGTAGTAATGCCTGAGTTCAGGACACAGGTGTACGTAACGTACGTGGTCAACAGCGGACGCCGTACATGTGGGGCATTTGAACATGTAGCAGCGAATTGTCCAAAGAGAGGGCAGCATCGATTTGAGGAGGGGCTCAATCGACCAAGCAGGACAGTAGGACAGGAAACGACTACGATGGGGCAGGAGCCAACTACCCGGTCATGGAGGAGATAGTGGAGGGCAGCGCAGGGACATGTCAAACACTCCCAACGATAGCTACAGAGGAGCAAAGAGAAACAGCAGAAGAGGAGGAAGGTACAGGGAAGCCAGCCCTAATATGTTTTTTGGAAGGGGTATTGGAGAGCCTCATAGCTGAGACCTTGCCTGAGTTAAGTACGGCTGCAGGAGAAGTCTTGGGGGAAGACAATGAACTAGGGATTGAAATGGAAAAGGATGGAACGAGGGAACAAGGTTTAGTATGTGAGACGGTGTGTGTGGAAGTGCATGAGCAAGAAAGTGGTCAATGTATGGAAGTGTCGGGGAATCCCGAAGAGATCAGTAGCATCATCAGATGGAGAGGATGTATTAACACCTGCGCAGAGATCATGCAAAAGCCCTTGGTGGATGCGTCAAAGAGGGGAAATGGAGGGATAAAATTTAAGGAAGGTGCCAAGGGTGGGAAATGTGTAAACAGAGCAGGAGGCACAGGGAAAACTGAAGTGACGCATGCATCAAGGTCGAAAGGTAAACCTTCATTGTTGTTTTCAAGTGTATAACTATTAATGTAAATGGTATGAGGGCAGAGGTTAAAAGAAAGTGGGTAGAGGTGACATTGAGACGTTATGGTGTGCAAGGGGTTTTTGCAGGAACATAATTATAGGATAGGAAGAGACTTACGTTTGGAAGGATATGATGTATATGCTGGGTCTTCAGGGAGATTAAAGGGTGGAGTTGCGGTAGTGATAAAGGTGTCAAGCCCTTTCATTTGATTGCATGGGAGGAGTGTGGGGGTCGTATAGTAAAGGTGGATGGGGAATGGGGTGGTGTCAGAGTATGCTTTGTAGGGTTTATATGCCGGCGGAGTTTTCCAGGAAGGTCAAGGACGAATTTGTGAATGAATATTTGGTATATGTCTTAGGAGGGTTGCCAGGAGTAGCGATCGTGGGAGGGGATTGGAACTGCGTTATCAGAAATAGAGATGTGGAACCTAGGGAGCGGGCTGTGTGTTAGGGTCTTAAGAGATGTATTAAATAGTGTGGGATTGAAGGATGGTAGGTGGAGGGAGAGAGTGGAGCACACATACCTTCGTAAGGATTATGCAGCCAGATTGATAGGATATATGGGTCAGATCAGGTAGTGGCTGAAGGTGTGCAAACGATAGATGTAGGGTTTTCAGATCATAGGGGTGTTCTAGTAGAAGTTAGTTGGGAAGGAGCAGTTAGGTGGTATAGGGTTACTGGAAATTAAATGTGAAATTGTTGAGTGGGGAGGACAAACAGGCAAATTTGTACAATGGTGGAAAGGGTTGTGGGTGCAAGGTAAGAAGCAGATTGAGTCGGGAGAGAGTATCATAGTGTGGTGGGAAAAGAGGCAAAAGTGGGTATAAAAGGTTTTTTACAAGACTGGGGAGAGAGGAGGCGGTTGACACATGGGTTACAAAAGTACATAGAGGGGCTCTTGGCCAGATGTCACGAGAGGAATGGACCTAATGAAGTGCAGGAGATAAGGGGATTGAAAGAAAGGCTGAGAGAGATACAGAATGAAAGATTTGATGTTTGTCGTTTGAGGGCGGGGATGGATGATATTTTATGGGGAGACAGGCCTTCGAAGTATGTTTTGAGCAAATGTAGGAAAAGAAGGGATGGTATGACAGTAACAGCATAGAAGTGGATGAGTCGTTTGAGAATTATGTGCGGGGGCAAAGATTAAGGACGACTGAGGCGATGGGTGTATACGTGGATAAATGGTTTGAGAGGTATTGAGAAGTGATGGGGTAGGCAGAACAGAGAGAAAGAACAATTTTGAGGGAATAACTGCAAAGGTGGGAGAGAGGGAACGAGTAAGTATGGAAGGTCCAATTGGGAGGAAGAGATATTGGAGGCGGTGGATGGGTTAAGAAAGGGGAAAGGCTCCGGGGATAGACGGCATAGTTAATGACTTCTATAGGATATATTGGAATGTATTAAGGGAATGTTTGGTATGGCTCTTTAACACAATAAAAAAGGAGGGATGCTTAGAACAGATCAATGCATGGGTGTAGTGGTGTTGGTTAAGAAAGGGGGAACAGGAGGACAATGAGCAATTACAGGCCTTTAGCAATGATGAATGCAGATTATAAGATTTTCGGGGAAAGTATTGGGAAATAGGTTGAAAAAGTGCTAGGAGGAGGATTGAGGAAGGGCAGTGTGGATACCGGGAAGAAGCATGATAAGTGGTCACGAAAGAATTAAAAAGTATATAAAGAATAGCATAGAGGGGGAGTATTAGCATTAGATTGAGACGGGCATATGACAGTGTGGAGAGAGAGTTGTATGAAATTATGCGACACCAGGGGTTTGGGGAGGAAGTGGTAGGATGGGTTGAAACAGTGTATACGGGGCATGTAAAAGGGTGCAGATGAATGGCCGTGTGGGGAGAATGGTGAAAATGGAAAAGGATTAAGGCAGGATGCCCCCTGTCGCAATGTCTATTTGCATGTTTGCAAGACCCATTCTACAGACTAGTAAAGGAGGGTATGGGGGTGAGGGGAGGGAGGGAGGTGAGGGAAGAGAGTGAGGAGCAGGGGATAGTGGATACGTGGACGATATACAGTGCTTGTAGGCAACGTAGAGGGACTGGTCAATGTAGGACGTGTAATAGAGGTTTTTGTAGAGAAAACGGAATGAGGGTAAATGGGGCCAAATCACGATTATTGGAGGTAGGTAGATGGGTGGGGGAAGGTTGGCGAGAGGCATGGGTGGATAGTAGTGGAAAACATTAAGATATGTGGAATAATATATATGAGTAATGAAGTGGAGCGCTGGTGAAATTCAGGTAGGATAGTGAAAACGCAATGGATAGAATGAAGGATGGAGACCAGGGGATCTTACATTACAGCAGAGGGTGATAGCAGTAAATACATTGATATATAGTAAGATTTGGCATGTAGCAGTGATATACCCATTAATGCAAGAAGACATACACACGCTGAGATTAAAGTGTTTCAAACATCTGGGCGTTTGGTAAACCATGGATTAGGAAAGAGATTGTTAGAAATAGGTTGAGATGGGGGTTTGGGGCTAATAGGATAGAGCGAGAGTAATATGTATGTATGTTAAAAGATGTGTTATAAGGTGGGGTGGGTAGAGGCAGGTTGGGGGTAAAGGTCAGAAGAATTAGGTAGGTGGTGGGGAGGCAAGAGTTTGGGCAGTGTTGGGATCTCTTGAGAAATATAATGGTGATAAAAATGCTCATAAGTTAACTGCAAGTGATATGGAGAAACTTGGATGGGGTAAAAGTGTAGAAGAAGGTAGGGAATACCCTATGTATGATTGGGGAAAAATATGGAAGGGATTCAAGAGTTTGTTATTGAGATCCAGAGACCGGGAACTTATGTATAGATTCTTACATGGAGCGGTGGCATCGAAAGCAGCTTTATTTAGGATGGGTATAGTTAAGGACGGAGTTGTGACAGGTGTGGAATGCAGGAGACAGGGTATCATGCAATTTATTTTTGTGAGTATTTAGGTTGGGTACGGGAATGGATAGGTAGGGTATTAAGAAAATTGGGAGGGGTGGCATTACAGTATTACGGGCAATAAGTTTGGATATAAATGAGAGAGTCAACAGGTGCAAGGGGATTAATGCACTTAATGGTTGACTATGTTGCGTGTCATGGAGGTTGAAAACCACGGGGGTAAGGGAGCGTATCAGGGCGCTTGCAGGAAGTATGATTGCAACAAGAAATAGGAATAGATGTGTGTATGGGGGAGATGGGAGGGGGCTTTTCGGGGCAATAAAAGAAATGAGTTTAAGGGGCTTATTGGAAGCATAGGAAATAATGAATGTAAAAGGGCATGACAACAGGGGGGGAATTAAGGGGGAAAGTAGGGGGGAGGGGTAGCTGGGTGGTGGTACAAACGGAATGGTTGGGTAGTAGGGAAGGAAATAGGATTTTTCTGGGGGGTAGTAGGTATGTAAATATGTACGGGAATTAAGATAGTGAGGAAATAGGGGAGGGGAAAGGATAACGGATGACAAAAGATAATTTTAATGCAAAGGGGAGACGGATGATGACCAGAGGGGGTAAGGATAGTGTATGTGATGTTGGTAAATTACAAAATAGACGGTCAAAATAGACGACTTGAATTCAAAAGTAAGGGGAAAAATGAAGGTTTACTTTGCATAAAGCAGAATAGGTGGGTGGAGATATTATATAACGTATGTGCTATGTCCAGATGTTGTTAAGTGAAAATAGTGTGGAAGGAAGCTGTAGTTAACGCATTGTTAAGTTTGCAAAAATCGGTTCAAACATGTTAATGTGAATAATGGTGTTTCAAGATATGAGTGATGAATTACTGTTACAATGTACAGATATACAGAATAATAACTACGAAGCTTGCGGTCAAGGCATGGAATGTTATGAGGATGAAAGATGATTTGGTTATTTCACAGATGATGCAAGTCAATCATTAAGAATTACTTTATAAAACAATGGATTAACAATATTCGAGGCATAAAAATGGGTTGAAATATATAAGTTTTTGTAAAAAAAAGAAAAAGAGGGGAAAGGGACACAATTTGTGGGATGACACAGGAAGACGGGAGGACGAGGCGATAAATTATAAGGGTATGCAGAAGTACATAAATGTATGTTATAAGGGAAATATTTTTGTTGTTGAAGAATTGAAGATGAAAGGAAGAATTTTGGGTATAAATTGTCTTATTAGTTTGGGCAAAATCACTTTAAAAGTTTTTGGGATTAACATAGCATAATAAGGAGGGAAAGAGAAACCCAGAGAGGAGGGAGGAATAACACCTAGGGGTGACATATTTAACCTTGGGGAAACTTTGTTGTGAAAATAATAATGTATGTTAAAGGGTCAATAGCATAGGAGAGGAACAGAAGGAGATATTGTAATAAAGAAAAAAAAAAGACTTTGGTTGTAGACGTAAGTCGCAGTTCAATTTTATGTAGTATTGATAATGTATTAAGTTGTTTTTCCATAAATGTTAATATTATGCCTAAACATTATATTTTTTTTTTTTCTCAATATATATTTGTTTTTTTAAAAAAATATAAAAAAAAAAAAATGAATGGGGATTAGTACTAGTGGCGTTAAAAATCAGTTTTAGGCCCCTTTTTGTTCATAATTTTTATAAATGACCTTTTTGAAGGAATTGCAAGTGCAAGAAAAATTTTTGATGATACAAAAAAAAGGGCCCTAGATTCATTCTGAGGAGGTAAGAAAATATCCCCCCAATTTATAAACTAGGTAAGTAGAGCTTGATCATACAGAAGTGAAAAAAGGCTTTTATATTGTAAGAAAAAAATTGCCAAGACAAGAGTGCCAATGTGCGCAATAAGGCTAACAAATTAGGGGTTTTTTTCAAAAAAAAAAACAGAAGTCCAAAAATTTTTTTCAGTCAAAACACTAGTGAGACCTCATTTGGGGTTTCAGCCAGTTTTGGGGTCCCCTTCTACAGGATTATATAAATTCATTGG